>JAPYZK010000406.1:0-38073 GCA_030522785.1 Platygaster equestris
CCCCCCCTCTCATCAGGGCCGTGAAATCACATATTTCTCGCGGTTATTGAATAAAATATTGTGTGCGACTAGTGGGGGAAAGAGGAGATTCCTAAAGAGTGGAGATTGCCTCACGAGCGTAGCGAGTGTAGCAACACACGAGTGGAATCTCCTCTTTCTCCCACTAGTCGCACAATATACTATTGGTGAGTTACAAATATTGCAAACCTTGCCTAAATTCGCTAATATTTCGCAATTTCGTGAAAATCGATAAAAACGAAAAGTGCCAATATATAATTATGAGTCATTTTATGGAAAATATCCGCTTCACTCAAACTTCACAGTGAGTTAAACTCGTGGTTTAATAAATGCTTGAAGACAGCTCGCTTGTACAAATTATTAGGTGATCAGAATCGCTGCACTAATACGCCAATATCTGTCTAATTATTGTGTGGTGTGAACGTGAGATGCTAAACACGGCTCAATAAATACTTGATCAAATTTTGTTTACATGGATTAAAAACTGAAGCCCACGCTGGGTTAAAGGGGACGTGTTAGTAGCATGCGTGCAATGCTCCTTGGAGTGTTTCGGAGTTGGGCTTTGTTGAGAATATTCATGAAATATCAGTACTTCCGTCTTGGTCTGTAGAAAAGGAGTATTGTTCAGAACTGATGAAATTTTTTCTTGTCGCTGACTGAAACGAATCAAACATGGTTTTATTGCATCTTCTGTTGTCAATCGATTTATGGCACGAAACTTTGTGAAATATAATGAAAATGTTTTTAATATCAAAGTTGCTGATAATAATGGTAACGAGTATCATTAATGTTGAATAGTATTTGGAAATAGTAATGATAATGGGCATTGAATACCGGAAATCCCCCCCCCCCCCCCCCCCCCCCCCCCCCCCCCCCCCCCCCCAAACCCCCCCCCCCCCCACAAAACTCTTTTTCAACCAATTCGTCCATTTTTGGAAAATTTTGTCGAAAATAACAGTGAAGTTCTGGCATCATTATTTGCGATTTTCAAATTCGCCACATTTTAGGAGATTTTTGGTAGTTAGTCCTGAGTCTAGAATTTCGAGATTTATAATGTAAATATTCTGAATTTTTAAAATTCTGATTTTTGGGATTCTTAGGGGTAATTACGCCCCGAAATCCGTTTTTTGGCCGCGAAAAATGTCTATTAATGAACTCGAAGTTTTTTTTGCATATTTTGTTAAAATAAAATTCGCATTCTGTAATTTTTAATTGCAATCGGAAATATTTGAATTTATAGACATGAAAGTTCGGAATTTTCGGTTGTCCAGAGTTTAGAGATTTGGAATTTGAAATTTTGGATTAAGAATATTGAAAATTGACGGTTGACAAATTTTATTATCTGGTAATTATGAAATTCAAATTGAGAGTTCAGAGAGTTCAGAATACTGGAGAATTTTTAAACTTTATGCATATGCATAGAAATCACTCGGAATTCTATGAATTCAAAATGTACATCCTAAAGTTTTGATATTAATTCAGATCGAAAAAATTGCGAGTCATTGAAAATTTATGAAATTCACAAATTTTGGATCCAAACAAATTTGAAAATCCGGATTGAATGTCTTCGAAATTCGGAATTTGAAATTTCGAATTCCGAGAGTTTTCAAAATCTTCGAATCCCATAAATTAGACAGTTCTAAATTACAAAATATAGAACTTTTGAGATATCCAAAATTGGAAAGTCTAGAAACCGATTTAAAGAATTGCATATGTTTGGAAACTGAAAAAGTTTGTGCATTCGAATCTTGAATAATAGTAAATTAAAAATTAAATACTTCAAATTTCGAACAGTGACGGAATTTCGAAAATGTGTAAATTCGAAAATTCACATTTTTGAATTTCGAACTCCAATGGATCGAAAATGGTCAACTCGAAATTCAGAATTTAAAACTTCAGGAACTCAAAAACATTACAAAATTCCATATCTTTTCGCTCTAAAATTATTTTACCATGAAATTCGAGAAAACCCTCAAATTCAGGGAAGACCCCCTAAATTGGCATCACTTGAATATTAAATCATTACAATAATTAACAAATGATTAATTATTGGTGTTGAATGAATAATGGTACGTTTTTTTGCATCATTTGTCAATAATTTTACCATCATCATTCGAACCATTTTTTAACATAATGGTACAATGATGGCATAAACATGCATAAATGATTGCGAGCTCGAAAAATCTTCAATTTTTCATAACGAAATCATTTCCCCGTTATTGCACAATCATTAATGAACAATTCATTCATGATTTTGCAATGACGCAATCGCAGCTGAAGAGAATCATCGTAAAATCGATGGTACAATGATTGTCATTACACTCATAATATGTGAGAATGAAAAACGTCAGTGAAAATCACCTGTGAATGTTTATTTCGTCTCATTTTTGGGGAGTTCTTCGACAGTTAGCGAATTTAGTGGCACTGCTTCCGGCGTCGATTCTTTTGTTCCCTCATTTTTCGGAGAGAAGACAATTGAGTAGCCAAAAGCGGCCATAAAGGCCCCGAAAGAGGGGCCCAAAATGTAGAGCCATTGATTGGTCCAGTAATTATTGATGACTGCTGGTGCTAGTGACCTTGCTGGGTTCATACTGCAGCCAGTCAAAGGGCCCTAAAAGTGAAAAACATGAAGATTTTGGGGAATTTATGGACAATGATTGGCCAATCTGATTGGGAATTCTGAGGGAGTTCGAGAGTTACTGGGGGGATTACGAATTTTTCGGAATTTGGGAACATTTTTGGGGAGCTTGTGTAATTTGCAGATTAAACATAAATTTTGATAGTTAGTTTTCGGAAAATGTTATTTATTTGAATTAGTTGTTTTAGTTACATTTTCTAATTTCGGAAAATGATAGACGTTTTTGAATATTTTAAAAAGTTGCGAAAATTTTCTGAAGATTACGATGTATCTTGGAATAATAGAAAGATTACGAAAGTTTTTGAGAATGGTTGAGAATTTTGGTGGAGTTTCACAAAAGTTATTAAAATTAAGAAAAAATCAATCATTCAACAAATTTACGATTTTAATAATTAATTACGTTTTGAGACACTTTCCGGATTTCTGTAAATTCCTGAAAAATATATCATCAAAATTTATAAAAAATAAAGTATTTAAATTTTCTGCAATTTGGAAAAATTTGAAAAACTTCGGATGACCTAAAAAGATCATCGATTAATATCATGTGAAATCCTAAAAAAATATTCATTTTATGCCTTATTTATAAATGTACAAAATTTATGCATGGTTGAGGACCTAGTTGATATATCTTTATATCTTCGATCAATAAAAAGTTCACGAAAATTTTCAAAAAAGGTCGGAAGTTTTGGTGGAATTTCACGAAAGTGATTGAAATTAGAGGAATATTAATGACTCAAAAAATTGATGATTTCCATAATTAATCATTAAACATTTTTGGACACTTCGAATTTATGAAAATTATCGAAAAATATACAATCAAAATTCATGAAAAATAAACAAAAGCTACAAATTTATTCCAATATGGGAAAATTCGGAAGAACTTCAGATGACAGAAATATTTTCGATTAACATTACGCGAAATCCTAAAAAATCTTAATTTTATCTCTTATTTATAAATGTACAAAATTAATAGTTCAGAATTAAAACTAATATTGCACTATCGCAGTTTGTTTCGGTTTCTTTCTTTTTTTGGACCAACTATTTTCTCAGGTCGTCAATTTTGTAATTTAATCAGACATTTATGTGTTTTTCCGTGAATTTGTGTTGTTGCAGGATTTCCTGGAAACGGCTGCAATTTAGAATTTTTACGGAATGTTTACCACGGTGGTGGCCAAGCCCGTGATCGTCAAGCCGAATTTGATGGCCACGGAATCGGTGTTGCTCTCGTTTCTGCGATCCCAAACGGCGCAGCAAACCAGCATGAGGGTGGCGGTCGCCGCTATCTCTAACAACAGCCCCTGCGCCGGGTTCACGAGATCGTTCAAATTGGTGACGCAGAAATTTTCCTCCGCCGTCGAATTCCCCAACGGGTGGCTCGACAAATAACCCGATGGCGTTATGATCTACAAGGTTCGTGACGAATATTCATATTTCGGAAAATCTCGAGTTTTTTTCCCGGGAAACTCAATTTTCCCTAACAATTTCAAGAACTCCATAAATTCTTGAAATCTTGCGATCTTCAGGATTTATTCAAATTTTCAAACATTTTAAACTGTTTAAAATGTTTCAACTTGGCCAGTTCCTCGAAGTTTCAGGAATACGTGAATTTTATGAATTTTCGAGAATTATGAGCATTTTTTGAATTTTCAGAATTCTTAAAACGTTATGATATCGCTAAAATTCACAATATGTGCAAAGTTTTGGATATTTTCAATATTCTAAAAACTTCCGAAATTCTGAAAATACTCCAAACTTTCGAAATTACCTTGTTCAAAATCTGGAACTGTTGAAAATGCTACAAATTATCAAGTTTTTCGAAATATGTCAATTGATAAAATTTTCAAAAATTTCAAGAATTATTACATTTCTCTTAATTCTGAGAATTTAAAGTTCTTCAAATCTCTGAATTTGGAGAATGTCAAATCCTAGGAATCGCCAAAATTTTCAAAACTTTAAAAAATCTCAAAGTTTCAGGAATACGTGAATTTTGTGAATTTTCGAGAATTATGAGCATTTTCTGAATTTTAAGAATTCTTAAAACGTTTTGTTATCGCTAAAATTCACAATATATGCAAAGTTTTGGATATTTTCAATATTCTAAAAACTTCCAACATTCTCGAAATACTCCAAACTTTCGAAATTACCTAAATTGTTCAAAATCTGGAAATGTTGAAAATGCTACAAATTATCAAGTTTTTCGAAATATGTAAATTGATAAAATTTTCGACAATTTCAAGAATTATTAAATATCTCTCAATTCTGAGAATTTAAAGTTCTTCAAATCACTGAATCTGGAGAATGTCAAATCCTAGAAATCGCCAAAATTTTCAAAACTTTAAAAAATCTCAAAATGTTACAAACTTTGAGAATCTTTAGGATTGATGAAAATCGTTGAATGTTGAAAATATTACAAATCGTCAAGTTTTTCGAAATCTTGAGAATCCCTCAAATTTTCGGAACACGGAATATTATTTAATATTACCGAATTCCCAGAATTTTTCGAATTTCTTCAAATGTCTGGAATTGACATAACAAGTGGCATTCTAAAAATTCTGTGAATTCCAAAAAATTTGCCAGCTCTCAAAATACTTCAAACTTTGAAAATTCTCAAAATCGTTGAAAAGTTTGCAATTATTAAGTTTTTTTAAAACTTGGAAATTCGAAAAATGTTCTTAATTACGGAAAATTATGAAATATTTCCAAATTATTGGAATTTTCGAAACTTTACAAAATCTCTATAATTTACAACATTTTTAAAATTCTGCGAATTTTCAACATTCTAAAATTTTTCCATATTCTCAAAATAATCCTACATTTTAAAATTCTCTGAACTGAAAAATCTTCTGTTAGAAATATTCAAGATAATCAAGTTTCTCGAAATGATGAGAATTCGAGGTTTTTACAAAATGTTTTTAATTTAATTCCGTTTTTAATTTATAAAGCCCCCCCCCCCCTTCGCGGCCCTCCCCCGCTCCTCTTAAAGATAGTACGTAAATGATAATGATACGTTCCCTGATATGTAAATTACGAATAAACAACATGAAGTATAGTTTATTTCGAAATAATCACGAATTTTTATAATTTTCAGCATTTTTGAACTTTTGAGATTTCCAAATAATGCAATAACTTTCGAAAATTTTCGAAATTTGAAATTATTGTCTAACTTGTGAGAAGTTCGGTAGCTCTATCATTTCTGAAAAATTCGGTCAATTTTACGGATTTTCCAAATTTCAAGGAATCTTCAAATTTGAGAAATTTTGAACATTTTGGAAATATACGTGCTTTGAAGAAGGAATTATCAAATTTCTTGAGCGATTTCATAAGTATACGAATATTCCAAGATTTCGATAATGTTCGTTCATTTATCGATTGAAATATTTATTTTCAATTGTCAGAATTTTGTTATTTTTGTGAACATTGATTTCATTATAATTCTGCAAATGTTAAAGGACTTGACATTCAAAAAAATTCGTAAATTTGAAGATTACTCAAAGTTGGTTGAATTGAAAAGTTATAAAATTTCGTAAAGTTCTGATGATCTTGAAGGTTTCAAAAATCGTGATAGTTCTGAAAACTTTGAAAATGTTTCAAAATTATACAATTTCGATAATACTAAAACATTTGTAAAATTCAAAATTTGAAACGTTCAGTCATTAAAAAATGTCCAAATTGGAAGCGTTGTTCGAAATTCTAGTTATTTCAAGTTTTTTCTCATAATTTTGAAATTTATGAAATCTGCAACCCAACTGCAAACTACGAAGGTTACAACCTCTCTTTCATGGTTTTTAGTCAATGAATCTCAGTAATCATCATTGAGTATCATTTTTAGAATTTTTTAATTGAAATTTGAAACTAATGAGCGAATTATGAGTCAAATGCTGCAATGTTTGTCATTAGAATACGAATCAAATTTTGAGGAATGATTTTTATTTGATTTTTGTGTTGTTTATTACGTACCTTAAGCGAAGCGAAACCTAAAATTGCGCCTAGATTTTGGCACAAAATGTACACGAATACTTCTCCTATGGTTTTTTTTCCCAAAACGAGAGAACCGATGGAAATCGCGGGATTTATGTGGCAGGAGCTGATGTGTGCGAAAATCTGGAAATTTATTGATCATGCGAAATTTGTCAAGTAGTATTATAGTTGAAAAAAGGATCCAGTTCCAAATTTTTGAACTTCAAAATCCAAAAATTTGAGACTTAAAATTGGAAATTGTTTTCCTCGGATTTTTTTTTAATTCTGATGGTCGAATTTTTTTAATCTGTCTGTATATTTTCGGACTCGAATTGGACATTTTTCGGATTGGAAATTCGGAATTTGGAGATCGTAATTTTCTAATTTTCGTACTCTGAAATAATTTGAAAATACTGAAGTATTCGGAATTCTGAATTTTAGTTTGTTTTTTTGAAATTGTTCTGATTGAATTTCCGAAACTATGCAAATTTTATGACTTGGATTAGGAAAATTTTTGGATTTTAGAGACGGAATTTTCGAGTCAAATTTTGCGATTTTGAATTTTTTGAATTTTTAAACTCTCCAATATGTACTCGAAATTTACAATCTTCCTTGGTTTTTTTTTTTTTTTTTCAAATTTTGCTGACAAAAATAAATTTTCGACTCTGATTATGAAAAATTTTCGACTTGGATTGCAAATTTTTGTAATTATTATAATATTGGAATTTCCAAATCTTTTTTTTTTTTTTTTTGAGTTTTCGAACTTTGGGATTACAAAAATTTTATTTTATTTTTTTTTTGCTTTTTCAAAATCCCACAAAATGTATTGGCTTTTAGAGTTTTTGAAACGTTCTGAAGTTTTTTTAAGAATTTTTTTATCAATTACTCACCGTCTATACAAATTTTCGTACTTAAAATGAATAGGTGCATGTTTATTTGAATATGTGATTTTTAACGATCGTTGAATGACATATTTTATAATTAAGGAAAATGATAGACGTTTTTAAAAATGCTGAAAAGTTGCTAAAATTTTCTGTAGATTATGATTTATCTTGGAATAATATAAAGCTCACGAAAGTTCTTAAAAAAGGTTGAAAATTTTGCTGGAATTTCACGAAAGTTATTGAAATTGGGAAAACATCAATGACTTGACAAATTTATGATTTCGATAGTTGATCATTAAAAATTGTTGGACAATTTTTCAATTTCTGTAAATTCCTGAAATATATACAATCAAACTTCATAAAAAATGAAAAAAGTCCTCAAATTTTCTCCCATTTGGGAAAATTTGGAAAAACTTCCGAGAGCGGAGAAATATCTTTTATTACGTAAAATCCTTTAAAAAATACACAAAATACTATAAATATAAGATTTATTAATTTTGAATTTCTCTCATTCTGCCATTTTTTGTTGTCTTCCGCGATGTATTTTTCTGATAAACAGTCACACGTTCGTCTTAATAAATAAGAAACTTCATGTTCTGCTGCAGAGTTTTTACATAAATAAAAATGCATGACTTTTGCTGATTAACGACAATGTAAAACAACTCGAGTGTGATTAATCACTTTACTTGGTTTACTTAACTTTACTCGTGGAGATTTTCCGGTAGTCGCTTGATCGCGATAAAAGAAGCAAAGCACAATACAAAAATATTTTTGATAGTGAATGCCACTAGCAAAATTGTTAGAATTTAATATTACTCGATTTTAGCATGTTGAATCATAATAATACATATTGATGCCGAAATTTTTCGGCTGCCATCAAATAACGAGTTAATATCTTAACTTTATCATTCAGAGAATCTCGTAGTTCTAGTTGCATGTGGGAGCGGCAAAGTTTTGGATAAAACTTTTTGTACCGAACGACAGAAATTGAGGCTACAGGAAGTTGGAACAGTCGTGATTCGATGTTAAAAAATTTTTTTTGAATAATCAGCAGTTCTATGCACTAGATTTCATAATTTTCGAATTTTCGAAGTATTTAATGGTAATTTTCATACATTAAGATTTTTGGATTTTTGTTTTTGAGGTTAAGATTACGATATTCGGAATTCAGATTTTTTAGAATTTCGTAATTTCTTATGGTATCAGAAATTTGTTGATTCAATTGAAAATTTTCCGGAGAAGTATCATATTTTTTATTTTGAAAAAAAAAAAAAAAAAAAAAAAAAAAAAATGTTGAAATCAAAATATTCGAATTTCGATGTTTGACGGAATTCAGATTTAAATAGAAATCCATTATTTATATTTACGTACAGTTCAAAAAATTGATTGAAATTATTGAATAGCCTCGTATTTTTTCATACATTTTACACATTTTTCGGAAGTTTTTATACCTCCGGTTCCCGGTGACAAGAAATAGTGATGGACTGAAATTGTTGCGGAAATTTCGCTGTTTAAGGAGAGAAAACTTTCTCGCGTCAATTTTCCGAACATAGGAAACTTGTAAAACTTGTTACTTATTTGGACAAAAAACTTGTTGATTCTTTGAAAGTCGTAAGTTCAAATTCGGACACTTATTTTTACTTCTATTGTACATTTATAGATTTTTGGGGTTGTTATTCTGAAGTTATAATTTTTTTTTTTTTTTGCAAATTAAAAAAAAAACGAAAAACTGTTAAATTATGGACCCTTTCGTTAGAAAAATTTCAAAAGTGAAAAAAATCGGATTTCTTAAATGAATTATACCATCGAAAACTTAGAAAAAAATGGAAAATCATATTAAAAATGACAAATTCGGATCAAACTTTGGGAATTTATTTATAATTTAATAACTGACACCCACAAATTTTGAAAGACTCGAAAATTTTTAAATGTAGGGAAAAATTCGTCGATTCAATGTCGATAATCTGAGAATTTCGGATTATCAATCAAATTTCAATTCGAAAATACTGAAAATTGTATTGAATTATTCTGAGATGGTAAAAAATTCGAAAATTATTAAGTCAGAAAACTTGGAACTTCGAATAATCTTGCAGTTTCATAAATTCAGAAACTAAATAATCTGAGAAAATGAATTTTTAAGAAATAAAATTTTTCTCCAGCAACCTATTCATAAATATAAAATTCTAATTCGTTAGTAAAATTCAACTATTTGGAATTCTAAAAAAAGTTCGTCTATTTCATGTATTAAATCTTTTCGTAAATAAATTTCAAAAAACACGAATATAAATTGAATAAACCTTTTTTCTAACGAACAAACAATCGAACAAGTGATTCAGAATCAGAAACCAAACAATCGACGCCCAACCCTCATCCCGAATCAATAACGCAAACAACTGTCGGAAAAAAACCACTCATTATTTAGGTCATTCTCATGGAAGCGGAAGATTTTTCTCCAGACGATGAAAACCGTTTGATAAGGAAATTCTGCCTCGCGAGAAAATGCGATCCTTTCATGAAATTCCCTTGAAGTTTGAATATCATAATTTAAACGTCTAGCGATTTCATTTTCATTAGCATGGAGTAATTTTGGATCGATTTCCAAAGTGTGTCAGCGCTCATTTCCCAGCAAAAAATAAAATAGCTCGAGTAATTACCTGGATAATTATCATAACCACCAAACCGAACGTCAATGTGACTTGGAGGTGCGTTGGGATTATTCCTAAAGTACCGATTCCTCCCATGCATCCGAAAAAAAGGAGCATCGAAGTGCCGATTGCTTCGGCCAATCCCATTATCAATAAATCTCGGGTGTTCCCATTTTCCGGCATGTAACGGTTGAACCCTGGAAAAATCGTGGATTTTGGGGTTTTACAGGTGCACCTCGATTTTGGGCCGTCGCACAAAATCGGGGGTTGAGTGTATGTTTCATGAAGTTTGTAATTTTGTTGGAAGTGGTGGGAAAAACTTTCGGATCGAACAGGATTTCAAAAGATCGAGGAAACGCATGAAAATACGGAAGAAAATGTATAAACCGATCGAAAATCAGAAAATCTTTTGAAAATGTAGAAATCGATCAAAAATTGGAAAGATGTTGAGCCATTGATTGATTCTTTAGATTCGTCTGAATATTTTACACCCGTAGATAAGTTTTTAGAGTTTTCTGAGATTTTTCGACATTTAGAGAATTCGAATTTTTGACGTGCAGATATTAGATTATCATTGAAAAATCCAGTATTACACAAACCGTCATTACTCAGAGTCATAAATAGTATACCGAAGCTACAGCGCATATCTATAAACAAATTTATCTTCCCGGCGTTTAGTACATGTTGCATAAATAAATCATTATGCAAGATAAATATTGTCCCCCGACACGCTCGCCATTGATAAGGCTTCGCTCTTGAATGGAGTCGAAAGTCGATGTTCAATTATATTATCATGCACCCTATGAAAGAATAGGCAAATGCGCAAGTATACAAAAAGAAGAAAATGTGATTTCTGGACCCAACAATGATTACGTTGAAAAATTGTCACGATATCTAAATTAGTCCTGGAAAATCGTGTGTATTTTAGACAATTTTATCAATGAATAAGACGATATCGTCTGACAATAGGAAATCGTCTAATATGAAAGACAAATTCGAAATCGGAGATAACTTTTCCACGTTGGAGTTCTCGTGGAATGTTTTCTGTAGACCCAATTTGTTCGTTAAGAGTCTAATTTTGTGAAGATGTCGTCTATTTTAGGAACGTATCTTCTAGGAATCGAAAATGCGAAAAAGTCATCATTAGACGCTTGTCATTTGTCATTCTAGACGATAGTCTATCTATTTTTAGACGATTTTGTATTTTTCTCAGACAATGTTGTCTACTAATAGGAGATCGTCTAACAAAAGACAAATTTCCAACCAAATAAAACTTGTCACTTGAAAGTTCTCGTGAAATATCGTTTTCAGACGCAAGTTCGTCCCTAAACGATCTTCTAGTTTTATGAAGATATCGTCTATTTTTGGAATACGTCTTCTAGAAATCGAAAGTATAAAAAAACCGTCATTAGACGCTTTTCATTCGTCATCCTAGATAATCGTCTATTTTTTAGACGATTGTATATATCTCTTAGAAAATATCGTCTACTAATTATAAGAGATCGTCTAACAAAAGACAAATTTCTAACATAGTAAACTTGTCACTTGAAAGTTCTCGTAAAATATCGTTTTCAGACGCAAATTCGTTCCGAAACAATCTTCTAGTTTTATGAAGATATCGTTTTTTTTTTTTTTTGAAATACGTCTTCTAGAAATCGAAAATATAAAAAAACCGTCATTTGACGCTTTTCGTACGTCATCCTAGACAATCGTCTATTTTTTAGACGATTTTATCTATTTCTCAAAAAAATTCGTCTAATAATAGATCGTCTAACAAAAGACAAATTCGCAACCGGAGGTAACTCTTCTATGTGGGAGTTTCAATTCAAAGTTGTCTTCAGATGAAAATTCATTCCTAAACGATCGTCTAGTTTTATGAAGATGTCGTCTATTTCATAAATGCGACTTCTTAAAATCGACAATGTAATAAAACCGTCATTAGACGCTTTCAATTTATCGTTCTAGGCGATTGTATATATTTTAGACGATTTTATCCATTTCTCAAAAAACATCGTCTATTGATAAGAGATAGTCTAACAAAAGACAAATTTTTAACAAGATACAACTTTTTTATTCGAAATTTTACGTGTAGTACCACATTTAGACACAAAGATGATCTCAAACGATCGTCTAGTTTCATAAATATATCGTCTATTTTCAGAACACATCTTCTAGAAATCGAAAATGTAAAAAAACCGTCCTTAGACGCTTGTCGTTCGTCGTCCTAGACGATCGTCTACTTTTTAGACGATTTCATTATGAAATCGTAAATTTTCTGGTAGATTTAATATGAAATGTTCATATTATATCTACCAGAAAATATCATCCAAATATTATATGTCTAGATTGTCTGACAAGAGACACATTTGCAACTGGAGATTACTTTTCTCCACATGAGTCCAACATTATATGTAAATTTTGAACAGGAATAAAATGTTGACCCGAATGGCCCTGTCGAATGCAAAACGGATGTGCCAGTTACGTAACTCGAATCGACGTAACGTAACGTAACGATTAAAACGGGGTTTTGACATTAGAGAACCCGGCATTTCCAAGAGATATCTCGGATATTTTTAGTAAGCGAGAAATTATGAAAGAAGTTGTAAAGAGATAACTGAAGGCACTTGGATGACCGATAATGCGCTCGTAATTCGAAATCGGGTCACGGGGGGATCGCGGAAAAGAACGACACGAAGCGACCTTGGAATTTTAATTCGAATGTTGAACATCGGGCGCCAAGTTCTGCAAATATTTTACGAGTCGCGAAATTGTCTTTTTTGCTGTTCCTGGCTAATGAGAGGAGTCTTATTCAGAAACGAATTTTATTTCTCAGACGATATCATTTGGAAACTTGATGAATTTTGTTGATGAAGTTGAACTGAGTAAAAACAGCTAAGAAATTGTGTGAAAAATAATAATAAAATATATTGATAGTAATAAAAGTTTATAAAATCGTCTATAAATTTAGACGATATCGATTAAATAGCATATAGATGGAAAAATGTCGACAAATTTACGATTTTGTGAAAATAAACGATATCGTTTCGAAAATTGAAGATCATCTATCGGTAAGATCAATGACGATGATGAAAATTACTTGCAAATCAGGTTTGCTTTTCGTGGGATGTCTTCTGACATCTTCTTGAAAATAGACGAAATCGTCAAAGAGAAGAAATAATCGTCTGTGAGAAGAATTTAGTAGCACATAATTTTTCACGTGTTATAAGAGTCAATTCTTTCAGACAGTTGTACATTTTCTAGAAGATTTATTCTGGAAGTAGAAGATATCGTCATAAAAATAGATGACCACTAAATTTGCGACATGTTCAATTGAAATTTGCATGAAATCAAATCGTCTTTCAAATTTGTCTTTTAGTAGACGATCTTTCATTCTTGGATGACATTATCAGCGGAATAGACGATATCGTGTGAGAGTAATGAGGACGTGAAAATCAAATTTTGTCCGAAGACGATGAAAATTATGGAAATTGAGAGATCTTCTATTCTTCGTCGATATCTTATTGACCCAAAAAATATATACAATCGTCTATAATGACGAACGAGGGGTTTTTTACATTTACACTCCAAAAGGACGAATTACTTCAGAAAAAAAAAAATTAAGTCTAGATCGTCTGGATAAAAAATACATTCGATCTTGACTGAAGTTTCATGCATTTTTCACGAAGGAAATGGATTTTCTCCGCAGAAAATGAGATTTTTTCACTCGCGCGAATAAATTTAATAAATAAAAGTGTCAGTACTCCGGCATCGATGAATTCGCGATCGAAATTATTCAAACTCCAACACAACTACACCGTATGAGAGCCGAAAAATATGAATAACAAAACAGTTATTCGAATTTTTGAAACGTTAATGAAAAAAATATCCCCAGGTTGAGTTAAGAAGCCCCGAAAATTTGAACTTTTTTTTGTTACGGGAAACAGGATTCGAACCCAATACCTTCGGTTTTCTAACCACTACCCTAATAAACCACCCCGAAAAAAACGGTACGTTTACTCACTCGATCGAATTTTCGTGGGGCACATTTTTACAGCGCTATTTCCATGTGTCAACGAAAAAAAAAAAGTTTAAAAATATATATTCGCATGCGAAGTGGCCGAAGAAAAAAAAGACTGATGAAAAAACTTGGAGGTGCTCGAGATGCGCGTGCAGAAGGTGGAGGAAGAGAGTGTTTAACGCGGAGTCTTCAACAGTTGTAACTCGTTAATTGTGCCGTCGTGCACTGCAGATTAATCAGTCTTCTGTCAATTTATTGAACGTTTCTCTTTCACCATTTTTATCTAACGATAGCAGTTACAGAACAGGCATCAGCGCAATGCAAACATTGTTATCAAATGTATGTGCGACGTTTTTTTTTATTCGATTCGTGCGGGTTCGACATTCTTCGAGTTTATCAGTGATATTACATTTGCCCAATTTTTTTTGTGGGTGTACGTGATAAGCAGATTCAAACGTCATCGCGTGAGGTTTTGGGGTGAGGGGCGGCAAAGGGGGGGGGGTATAACGGTAATTTTTAAATTTGAATTTTTTCCCGCCTTTTTGCGACGCTGGGAACGTTGCAAGGTTGCCAACATGATGGCACTGCGGCAGTGCAATAAAAAAAAATACATTATTAACGAAATAATTAAAAAATCATGACTATAAAAATAAGTTGTAGTTCTATTAAGAGGATCAAGAGCGTTAAAAATGTAATCGTTAATATAAAATTTTTTTAAGCTGCTAATTGACGATCGTTCTGATTAATTTCAATCGATTTTCGAAAAAGAAAATTCAAAAATACATTTTCTGAATGGAGAAAATTTGGTAATTCTGAAAATAGGAAAAATGGTCGAATGTAGAAGTTTTTAAACATTAGAAAAACTCGAAATTGAGGAGAATTTAAAAACTACAAAAATCAGGTACACAGTATGTTCCATTAATGCCTTCACCTATCGATATATCGATATTGTATCTTGGGTATATCTTGGGTATATATTGCCAATGTAAAATCTGATATATATATATCAGATTTTACATTGTTGCTTATGGGCAATCGATATGTTTCGATATATCGATAGGTGAAGGCATTAATGGAACATACTGTACATTGGAACTTAGAAATCGAAAAACAATTTTCTAATTTCTTAAGTTCAAGCAAATTTTCGAATTGTTCGAGTTAAATCAAATAAACTGACTGGGAAAATCAATAAAAACATGTAATTTTATATGAATCACATTTCTCGAAATTTGATTGAAATTCCGAATTTAATTTTCATTTCTGAAATCAAATATTAATTACATCTACAGAAATTAATTATAATATTCTAGCTTCTGAAGCTAGCGTCAAATCTGATCTCGGGATCCGTACGGACGCTTGACGCTAAAGTTGAGCGTCAAAGTGGCATTACCTCCCTCACCCCCCCACCCCTGGCCCTTCATATATATAACCCAACAAAATCTCTATAATATAGCGATCGATCGAGTCGAGGAATCACACAAACAAGCAAAAAAAATCGACTCTCGCACAGAACATCGATAAGTATCGTTAGTCCTAAAAATGATAAAAATAAGAAAAAGTGACAAAACGTGCAAAACTATTCATCACAAACCCACAGATGTTACACTAATATTACTCCACACTCCTTTACGTGGCTCGAATACGAAAAATGTACAAATTACGTCAATTCTTCAATTCAGTGTAATTCAACATTCAAATTTCGAACTTCAAAAATATCGAATAAAAGCTATCGATATCCAGCGCGCAACGGATATCGACTATTGAAGTATCGATCTCTATTTTAACTTCTTCAAGTTTGTCTCCCTGTGTAGAAACTCCGTCGCCATCTTGGGTCATTTTTCACGGGTTGTTGACACGGACAGTCCAGCCGGTTGTAGTGAAAGTCAGTCCGTGTATTCACGTATTCGCGATCGAAAAATTTTCCAGTTTCGCGAAAAACCTCGATCATTTTCCGCGAAATCGGCGTGCCAAACGTGAATCGCGCCGCAGTCGCGACCTACGAACTCGGGTTTTCCTCCGTGACAAACTCGCGAAAACGAAGTGTCGCGAAAATTCGCGTACCCGAATTTTCCACCCTCGTCCCGGAAAAATTGGCCTCGGTTTTTGCCTCGGAAAACCGCGGTTCCCAGCGGCACTGATGACTCGGGTGAGTTCTGGAACGGGATTTTGATTTTTGTTTTGGTTTTTTTTTTATTGGTTTGAGTCACCATTTACGGCATTTACGGGTTTGCTGATTTGAAAATTGTTGTTGTTGTGGGGATTTGTTGATGGATTTGGGGGCGATTTTGGCAGTTGTTGAAGTGGTGAGCGAAAAGTGACAATTTGGGATGGTTTTTGTGTTTGGTCGGTGTCAAAAGTTTGACGAAGGATTCGGCCATAACCTCAAAATTTGTGTATCGATTTTTGGGGGTTTCCGTGTTTTTTGGAGGCTGGTTTTTGGGGTGGGGGAAGTGTGTTTGACAGTTGGTGTGAGATTTTTGGTAGAAAAATGATGATTGTAGGTGAGGTTGGTGAAGTATGGGTGGATTTTCGATTTTATTCATTCGTGAGGGGGGAGGGGGTCTGTTCTGACTGGAATTGAAGAAGTTTGAAAATTTTCGAAAAATTCAATGATAAATTTTATTATCTTGGTATCATATGAATTTTTTCGATTATTTCAAAATTTTCAGAAATTGAATAAATTTGTAGGTAAATGTTTACTCTAGTTACCCCTCATTAGGAAGGGTTATAAAAATTTGGTTACTAAAGTAAACATTTACCAATTTGTAATGTGTTAGCAATTTGAGAATTAATTTTTATTCATTTGAATGTATTTTAATTTCTGAGAATTTAAAACATAGAAAAAAAATTTTTTTTCAATAAAAAAAATTGCTCAAGAGTTTAAACAGATCAAAATATTTAGGAAAGTAGAACAATATTTGAAATTTTCTGAATTTCCTATTTAAACATAGCAATTAATAAGAAAATTGAGAAAAGTTTTTGAAATCCTGGAAAATTTTTTAATAGAAAATTTTTCTATGATGAATGTCAATTTTTTAGAAAACTAAACATTCACAGTTAAAAATTGAAAATTTTCATTAACAATGGGCAGTTTCTGAATTATTTAGAATTTCATAATTTTTCCAAAGTTGAGGTCTTAAATTTGTAGATAATGATTATTTTGTCTTTTAAGTATAATTTTTCACATTTATGTTTCAAATTCTGAAAAGTCCAAATTTTTGAGCTTTTCTTATTCAAAAATTACCAAATCCAACTTTTAGAATCATTAAATTCAAATGTTGAATGTTCATGTTCATAAAATTTGAAATTTACAAACATTATTTTAAAATGTTCAAATTGGTCGAGATTGCAATCAAAATTTTCAAAATTTTTAAAATGATGAATTATGACAAAATGAAATATCAATTTATTTATTCATTCAATTATGTAATTTATTATATTCACAAATATTAACAAATTGATGTATGTTACAATTTTTGAATTTCTACTATTCTTGTAAGTTGATATTATTCACTTGAAAATATATTCACTTATTTTGCATTTGAAAATATTCATTAAAAAACCGCAATATGTGAACTAAAACTCGGAAAATTGGAAAAGATAAAAAAATGATTTGAATTTGAGAATATCTAAATTCAAATTAAACGATTAGAAAAGCTTCGAATTTAATTTCGTAAATTGCAAAATCGAAAAATTTGTACTCGAAATGACTATCTTTATTTTTTCTGCTTCAAATTTCGAAATCAAAACTAAATTTCGAAAATTGAACATTTTTTGTGTTTAAAAAATTTTAATTTTCCGATTTCGGAATTACTGTCCATAAAATCGTAATATTTCAACTTTTAAAGTCAACTTTAATCGAAATTTGTTTTTGAAAATGTCCAGGTGAAACTTATTTTAATTCGAACACTCAAATTTCGCATTTTTCTATTCGTAATTGTAAATTAAACTTTAAATATTGCTTTTGAATTTTTCGGAAGTCAATTTTTTCGAGTTATGGTTTTCAATTAAAATCTAAAATTACTTATATTTTTCAATTTTACCATTTCGAAGTTGAAAAACGTTCAATTTTAATGTCAAATCTCAAAGTTCCCCGAATTCCAAATTGCGAAAATTATAATCAATAAAAAAATAATTAATATAGAAAACATAATTTGAAAAAGTCAACCTTTTTTTGCAAATCAACTTTTTCGAAATTAAGATTCAAATCGAAAATTAATTCGGATTATAAACTTTTTTTCTCTTAATTTTGCCACTTCAAAGTTCATTTTTACTTCCAAATCTTTGAGTTTCCAGAATTCCAAATTTTCAAAAAACATTGCATGCAAAAGTTTCCCAAGCTTTCAAACTGACAAATTGAAAATTCTGAAATGACATAATTTAGAAAAATTTCACCCTTTTTCATTTTAAATTCTTACATTCACAATAAACACATTTATTTTTTTATTATTTTTTTTAAGTTGGTCAGTCAGTGTAACATTTTTCGCGACTTCATCTGGCCGCTTGAAATTTTCGTCTGTGAATAACTGCCTCGGGCATTTTTTAATTTGACTCAATTAAATTCCGATTAGGCGTTCTTTTATGAGTCGAAGAGATGAAGCGGATTATCGCCGCCCGCATTCGTGGATTTTATCCACTTTTTGGATAAACTTATGCAAGCACAGGCACAGCACAGGATTCAAGTATTGATTGCAGGAGCATAGTGTACACTGTGGTGAATAGCAGAGGGTGAAGCCCAGACAAGAGCCGCCTCTCTTTCGCCCTTCGCAGCCCTTCAATTCAGATTCGACTTTTTCTTAAACCCCCATCAAAATGACCCTTACGATTCATACGTCCCTCCATTTTTTGTAACTTTTTTTTTTTTTTCAAAATCCCATTGATCGCGAAATTACTTCGTATTTTTTGAATCGTCACTGGAAATTCGTGAAATCGCCACAAAAAATTCGTTAAATGAGTAGAATTATCTGTAATTTGATGGTGGAAGCGAGAATTGAAAGTTTTCAATTTTCTGATCTAATTCGACGAAATTGAAAATTTTTTATTAAGATGTAAAAAAATGGATTTGGACGAATTTGATTATATTTATCGAAGAAAAAAGTTTTAATTTGCAATTTACGTGATTGAAATTTTTCTTCAGTTTTTAAATTCGGGAGAACGTGGAATATTTCTAACTTAAATTGCTATTTTTTTTTGTCTGGGAAAATTTTTTTTTTTTTTCATTCTTCGATTTGATTAAGAAAATTCTTGAATTTCGACTTTTTTTCTTTTAGTACTGCGATTTTCGGTTTTTCTTTTTTGTAATTCATGTTAGAGAATGTATAATGTTTGAATTCTCGTTATGTTGAAAATTGTAAATATTTAAACGTTAATTTGTAAGTTAGCCAACTTTGAATGTTTAGAATTTTTGAATTTTTACATGGAATTTTTGGAATTTCGAAGTTTGGATTGAGAAATTTGTGAATTTTGGAGTTGTTCATCTAAAATTCGCTATGTTTTTTTGAGTCACAATGTAACAGATTTGAAATCGCATACTTTATATTTAAAATTTTACTCCGTAAATTTTGAATCTTTCATGTTTCGAAGTATTTAAATTGTTGCAATTTTATACTCAAAATTGACAAAATGTCTAATTGTTGGCTTTCCAAATTATATTTATCTATAAAATATTAAAAACTTGGATGTATTGCTGATTTTTTAAATCTTTTTTTTCGTTCTTCAATTCAGTTTCTCGAATTTTTGGATCCCAACATTTTTTTTCTTTCATTGTTTCGATTTTTGGGTTTTTTTGTGTGGTCACGATAGAAAATAGATAATTTTTGAATTCTCAAAATGCAGAAAATTCGAAATATTCAAACGTGAATTTTCTAGTTATTAAACTTTGAATGTTTATAATTTTTGAATTGTTAGGAGTATTTTTGCAAATTTCCATCTTCAGATTGAGAAATTTGTAAATTTTGGAATAAAGATTTGAAAATTTTCTATTTCTTCGTTTCCAAAGTCGCAGTCCAGCATTTTTTTTAAATTCAAAATTTTACATTTGCAAAATTTGATTCCGTAAGTTTTGAATCTTTCAAATTTCGAAGTATTGAAATTGTTGCAATTCATATTTAAAATTGACAAAATCGTAAAATTTCTAATTGTGAGGTTTTTAAACTATATGTCATTCAAAAATTCTTTAATTTATATCAGAAGCTGTAGGTCCTTGTATTTTCAAAATTTTTATAAATTTTTGAATGAGAAGTTTTTGAGATTTCTATGTTTTTCGTCTTCAAATAAAATTTACAGTCTTGGATGTTTTTAAAATTTCCGTAAAATGAGTACATACGTATTTCTAATGTAAGTTCGAAATCATAATTTTAATAAAATTATGAATTTTGAGTTTATATTTATTACAAATTGGATTGGATCTCCTAAATCCGAATTCGCGAGTTTTTAAATCGAAAATTGTAAAATGTTGTGAAAATAAGTAAATTTATATCAAGTTCGAAATAATAATGAATTAATCTTTCAATTTTTTTCAATTTTGAAATATTTGCAAGTTCTATGTAATTCGAACTTGGTAAATTTCCGATTCATATTATTTCAGATTCGGAATGTAAATAACCAATTTTTGAAAGTTTCAACATTTTTAAATCGCCAAATATGAACTTCAAATATTCGATCGCAAAATTCCTGATACACCAAAGTATACAATTTTTTCGCAACAATCCCAAAAATGAAAATGAAATTTCTCTCTGTTTTGTCGAAAATCTGTAATCTCTCAATCCTTGTAACAAACAAAATGAAAAATAAGATACAAATGAAAAATGAAAAAAAAAAAAAATATATTCAAGATACAAAAAGAAAATATCCGTTTTCATAATCGCGATATTCCAGTCTCGAAGAAATCGCCCCGGATACGTATCCAAGCAAAAATGCATCAACGCCATTTTTCTCTCGAATAAAAAAAAAATATCGCTCATGCACGAGTAAAAATATTGTTAACGCTTCGTTATGTAACATCAATGACGGGGAAAGTTTTGCCGCAATAAAAGCTCGTCTATTATGCGGTGAGAAGATCTCCCTGCGTTGTAATTACGCTCGTAATAATTTTAGATTCAGTAATTGATCGATTTCAGCGTTTGCGGTTTTATGGAAAACTTTTCCTGGAAAAATTACATGAAAATTATTCGATTATCGTAGTATACAAGTATTAAAATTAATGGAAAAGAATTTTTTTTGAAAATTCAGGAACATACGATGTATTTTGTCCGTTATTTCCGGATATGTGTTTAATTTGAGTTCTTGATTTTTTGGTGGCGAATTATTATTTTTGCTGCATTTATGTAATGATGTCAAGTTGGAACTTCCTTTTGTCTAATTATGTAAGAACTGACGTGTTTGAAAAAAAAAAAAATTCTTTCGATTTTTGTAGGTTTGAAAATACATCGAAAATTTCGTTGACATTTTCGGAATTTTGAAAAATGTCCAGATAATGTTTTTAATCGAAAGAAAAGTAATAAAAAAAGTAATTTATCGTTTCGAAAGATGAATTAATTTATGTTTAATGAAAATCGATCGAGTTTGGGAAAATTTAAAGCTCGAACTCGATAAAATGACCCCCCCCTTCCCCCCCTAAATTATGAATTAGGGCTGCATTTTTCGTCGATTTTCAATGAGATCATTTTCTCGTTGCTTCAGATGTTCCGAGGATGAACCAAAAAAGCGATAATCCTCTGGACAATGGGCTGAAAAGCAGCTCGTCAATGATTTTCATGGAGGAAAAGTTTCACTAGAGCACCAAGTAATTTTTCATTGTTATCTTTTACCTTTTAGTTGAATTCGGAAAATTAAAAGTGAATTTCGAAACTTGAAGAATTTAGGGACAAAAAATGTTCGGGTAGTAAAATTCGAAATTTTAATTGGGAAATGTTCAAATTTCAGAATAATAGATTCGGAATCAAGAAAAAAAAAATGTTCAGTAGTGAAAAAAATTTGGAGTTGAAACTTCGATGTTGAAAAATTTCATGTTTTATTCAAATCAATTATCAATTACTGTGTGTATAAAAATCCAAGAAAACTCAAGAACTGAATCCAAAAACTCGAAAACTTGAAATTTTCGTTACGAAATGTTGAAATTATCGATTTTTTTTCAATTCTGTCAAAATGTTGTGTTCAGAGTATGAAGAAACGAAAAAAATGCCATAAAATTAGTTTTATAACAATTAGATTTTTTGAAGCTCTGAGTAGTTCAATTTTTTAACGTGTATTTTTTCAATATTATTTTCGTCAAATTACAGAATTTTCATTTTTTGCGAACTTTTCGAAAATTGTAATTATTTTCAAAAATTTTTCATTATTATTATTTATCTTTCAGATGAATTCGGGAAATTAAAAAATCGAATCTCCAAATTTGAATCATTTATAAATCGCGTAACAAAAAAAAATTTGGAATTCAAGAGAATTTTGAAAAACTGAATTCAAAAATCGGAGAAAAAAAGTAAAAAAAACCCGGAAACTTGAAATTCAACGAAATCTGAAATGAATTTCGTGTTCAGAGTACACATGAAAAGAAAAAAATGTTGAAAAATTAGTTTCATGAAAATTCGAATTTCAAAGCTCTGAGTAGTTTAACTTTTTGAACGTGTTTTTTTCGACATTATCGTTAAATGACTGTTAAATTGTTATATTTTTATATTTTACGAACTTTTCGAAAATTGTAATCATTTTCACAAAATTTTTATTGTTATTCACCTTGCAGATGAATAATGAAAAATTTTAAAATCGAATTTCCAAATTTGAAGCATTTATAAATCGCGTAACAAAAAAAATGCACGGATATTTAAATTCGGAATTCAGAAGAATTTTGAAAAACTGAATTCAAAAATGAATAAAAAAAGTAAAAAAACCAAAAAAACCCGATAACTCGAAATTGAACGGAATCCGAAATAAATTTAGCTTTCAGAGTAAGAAAAAACGGAAAAATATTGAAAAATTAATTTCATGAAAATTCTAATTTTAAAGCTCTGAGTAGTTTAATTTTTTGAACTTGTTTTTTTCGATTTTACCGTCAAGTGACCGTTAAATTGTTAGATTTTTATATTATACGGAATTTTCGAAAATCGTAATTATTTCCAAAAATTATTCATTGTTATTATTCGCCTTTCAGATGAATTCAGAAAATTTAAAAATCAAACTTCCAAATTTAAAACATTTATAAATCGCGCAACAAACAAAAAAAAAAAAAAATCAAGGATATTAAAATTCGGAATTCGGAAGAATTTTGCAAAACTGAATTCAAAAATGAAGAAAAAAAGAAAAAAAAACCGAAAACTCGAAATTTAACGAAATCCGAAATGAATTTGGCGTTCAGAGTATAAAAAAAGAAAAACCATTGAAAAATTGGTTTCATGAAAATTCGAATTTTAAAGCTCTGTGAGTAGTTCAATTTTTTTAACGTGTTTTTTTCGATATTATCGTTAAATGCTTGTTGAATTGTTAGATTTTTATATTTTACGAACTTTTCGAAAACCGTAATTATTTTCAAAAATTTTTCATTTTTTTTATTCACCTTGCAGATGAATTCGGAAAATCGAAAAATCGAATTTCCAAATTTGAAGCATTTATAAATCGCGTAACAAAAAAAAATGAAGAAAAAAAGTAAAAACACGGTAACTCGAAATTTAACAAAATCCGAAATAAATTTGGTGTTCAGAGTATGAAAAAACGGAAAAATCTTGAAAAATTAATTTCATGAAAATTCGAATTTCAAAGCTCTGAGTAGTTTAATTTTTTTAACTTGTTTGTTTGTTTGTTTGTTTTTTTTTTCGATATTATGTGAAGTGACCGTTGAATTTGTGAATTCGTATTTTTTACGAACTTTTCGAGAATCGTAATTATTTTCAGTACATCTCGGTTACGTGAAAATGGCAACGGTGGAGGAAAAGAAACGCGTCGGCGGTACGAAAGTGTCGGCGATAGCGAATATTTTCCAGTCGAAGCCGAACTTGGAGGGACTTAATCACCGGCCGAACACGATTCTTGGCGACGGTTTCAAGGAGCCGCCCGCCCCGCTGAAGGAATCCCCGACGCAGGTGACGGTCGTGAGGACGGAGAGCCATGTCGCGCGTTTCAATAACGCTCGCGCGCTTTTCGAAAAGCTCGGAGAGGAAAACAAGAGTCGACCGTGAGTATAAAATAGAAGAAAAAGGTTTTTTCGAAGTATTTGACAGTTTAGAAACTTGAAATTTTGTATTTTGTGAAATTTGAGAGATCGGAAATTTTCGAACTTCGAAATCGGAAAATTCGAAAAATTCGCCTGGAAATTCAAACTTCGAATATTGAATGATTTTTTGTTGAATTTGAAATAATTTGGATCAACTGATTCGAAAATGAGAGAGTTCTTTTTGCGAATTTTCAGTTAGTTTTTTATTTTTTGAAATTGTTGACTTCGAATTTTGAGATTTTTTTTCGTGTTTACGAATTTTAGAAAAAAATCAATTTGTTCAGTTTTGAATTGTTTGGTTTTTCTTATATTTTTTAAATTCAGAATATTGGAGTTTTTTGGATTTGGATCCGGAATTTTTTCGATTTAGAAAATACTGAAGTTACGAATTCACGAAATTTGAGTTTGAAAAAAATTTTTCATGTTTTTTGAAACTTCTAACATTGGAGTTAACAAATTTGAATCTAAATTGAAATTCAAGCGTCAAAATGAAAATGTTGGAATGTTGGAGAGTTCCGGGTTTTTTTTATTTTCGAAATTTTTTATACTTGGGTTTTTCAAATATGAACACAAAAGTTGCTAAACTTTGGAAATAGTATCAAATAATTTGCGAGTTTTCGATCGATTTCCAATTTTTTAATATTGTTAGCGAATTTTCGACTATAATTCTCTATTTTTTTTTTAATTAATTTTTTTTATGGAGTTTTTGAATATTCAAATTGGAAAATATCAAAAATTTCAAAACTTATGGTTAATAAAATTTAAATAATGTAATAGTTGATGAATTTTTTAAAAATTGCCGAAAAATCAGTCATTTTTGTTATATTTATCATTTCTCCTCTAAAATTCTTTTAGTTATTCATAATTCAACATTTATTCATTCGTTCAATTTTTCTTAGAATTTGAAATATTTACAACTGCAACATTTTTCACAATTCACACATTCTCGAGTTTTAATGATTGTTTTCTCGAAAAATCAAACAGTTTGTAACTTTTCAAAAAAAATGTATGCCTCCTATTTCTTTTTTCGAAATTTTTGGAACTTTCGAAGGTAAAACAAATATTGGGAGTTCTGGATTTTTGAATAATTACGAAGTTCTGAAGTTTTGAAACATTCAAAAGTTTCGTAAATTTAGAAAGTTTTAGAATGTGCGAATTTCGAGAATTTGAACAAATTTTGAAGTTTCTAATAATTTTTTTCTCGGAAAATAAAGCGGCTAGTTGCTTTAAGTATGAAAAAAAATTTTTTTCATGTCTCCAGTTGTTTTTTTTGTAACTTTTGAATGTCCAGAAATTTTGCGAATTCTGTAATTTTGAATAATTATGAATTTCTGAAGTTTTGGAATTCTCGAAATTGTTGGAAGTATGAAAAGTCCAAGAATTATTAAATTTTGAAAACTTCAACGAATTTGTTAATCCATACTGATATTTTTTCATAAAATCAAACGATTGGAACCGTTTAAGAAAAAATTTTTTTTGTAATTAATTCTTTTTTTTTTTTTTTTTTGTCTTTTAAAGGTCCAAAATTTTGCAAATTCTGGAATTTTGTGGAATAATGAATTCTTTTCGATTTGGAATTTTCGGAAATTTCGGAAGTATAAAAAGTTTCAGAATTTACGAATGTTGAGAATTAATGTCAACGAATTTTGGAGTTTAAAATGATTGCTTTTCCGAAAAATCGAGCAGTTGGTAACTTTTTGAAAATGAAAACAATTTGTCTGCAATTCCTTTTTTCTTACAACTTATGAAGGTCAAGAAATTTTGCAAATTCTGGAAGTTTTAAGAATTATGAATACCTGTAGATTTGGAATTTTAGAAAATTTCGGAAGTATACAAAGTTTCAGAATTGACAAATTTTGATAATGTCAACAAATTTTTGAGTTCAAAATGATTGTTTTCTCTAAAAATCAAACAGTTTGTAACTTTTTGAAAATGAATTTTTTTTTTTTTTACTTTTGAAGGTCCAAAAATTCTGCAAATTCCGGAATTTTGAAAGGATTATGAATTATTGTACATTTGGAATTTTCGAAAATCTCGAAAGCACAAAAAGTTTTAGAATTTACAAATTTTGTTGATTTCAACGAATTTTGGAGTTTTGAATTATTGTTTTCTCGAAAAATCAAGCAGTTGGTAACTTTTCGAAAATGAAAACAATTTGTCTGCAATTCCTTTTTTTTTTTTTTCGTTACTTTTGAAGGTCAACATATTTTGCAAATTCTGGAATTTTGCAGAATAAAGAATTCTTGTACATTTAGAATTTTCGAAAATCTCGAAAGTACAAAAAGTTTCAAAATTCACAGATTTTAATAATGTCAACGAATTTTAAAGTTTAAAATAATTGTTTTCTCGAAAAATCAAGCAGTTGGTAACTTGAAAAAAAAAAAAATCCGTTTGCAACTCCTTTTTTTTTCTTTTCAATGTTCGCAACTTTCTTGAATGATCGAATTCCAGAAATATTATAAATTCCAGATTCCAATTTTTGAGTCTTGTTTCTAAAAAAAAAAACCTTTTTTCAGAGTCGAGAGATCCTCAAAATCGGGCAATTCCCACGGTATGCGTTCCCGGTCGAGTTCTGCGAATTCCGGATCCGGTTGCACGTCGCCGACACGATCGCCGTGGCCGAATTCGCCGTCGCCCCCCGGTGGGCGCGACCACCTGAGCAATTGGAGCGCCAGCGTGCCGGCCCTGAACGCCGAGCGGCACTTCGAGAACGGCCATTCGGCGGAGGGCGAGCACCACGTGGACAAGGTCAAAACGAAAGTCGGGAACAACGCGGAGCGACACCAGGGCAAGGAGAATCGGCTGGATTCGGAGCGCGGCGACAAAGCCGACCGTCGGCCGAACTCGAAGGAGCTGATCGAGAAGCAGAAAAACTGGACGAGCCATTTTTCCAAGACCCGGCCGAGTCGGTACAACTCGGACCCGAACCATTCCGTCGTGCAGAGCTCGTTGAACTTGAACTCCGGGAAACACGGGAACGAGGATCGCCCGGGGAAGGAGCAAAAGCGACAGAACGAGGGAAATGCGATTATACCGGCGACGAGGTCCGCGAGTTTTTGCGCCTCGAGGTAGAATTGTTGGGGGAATTGGGGGATATTTATTCATTTATACACGTCATTGCAATAAACGGTCCTTTATTGGCCTGCTCGGGCCCGAAGAACCTTTTTATTTTCTTCGGTGTATAAAGTATCGTATGTTCCAAAGGGCAAAAAGTTTTTTTGGACGAATGCGAGTTTATATTCCAAGGCGAAGCCGAGGAATATACTCGTATACTCGTTGTGTAGTTTCGGAGTTTTTGAAGTTCTGGAACTTTTGAAGCTTTGGAAATGTTGGAAGTTTAAGAATTTCGAAGAATTGTAGAGTTCTGAAGTTTTTGAAGTTTCGGAAGTTTTGACATTTAAATTAAAAAAACTTCTTCAAAAAAAAAAAAAAAAAAAAAAAAAAAACTCACGTAACACAGATAATCAATGCTCATCCATCGATTAAATTTGTTTGTTACTCATATTTATCATTCCTTTCAATAGACCTTCTCCTACAACGTCGCCATCGCCGCCGCCGCCGCCGACCAGGAACTCCTCAGCAAGTGGAGCCAGACCCGAAAAATTGTTGAACATCACTCCCAGCGCAACTGACTCCCTGAGCAGTCCCGAATATGCGACCGTAAATAAATTGGCCGATCTTTCTCCAGAATACGCCGAAGTTCAAAAAGCGGAGGTTGAAACGCCGACGAGTCCGCTAAAAGTACAGTTATTCTTCGTCGATCAGAAATTTTCAACTTCTGAATTATCAGTTTTCAAAAAAAAAAAAAAAATGTGTTCAAATAAAATCCTCTAAACTTTCCAAAATTCGTGAATTGAAATACCCGAAAACGTGTCAGAAGTTATGAATTTTCGAAACTTTCCAGTCTAAAATAGATATAATGATATTATTATTTATTAACTATTTATTGAATATAATATCTTTAATTAATAAATGAGATATTATATCATAGTAAATTAGATATATTAATAATAGATATAATTGATATAAGATATAATAATATAAATATTTATAATATCAGTAAATTTATATTATTATATCGTATTATTATTACTATTATTATTATTATTATTATTATTATTATTATTATTATTATTAAGTTTCTAAAATTTCATAATGTTTATTATTGCTGAATTATTAGATTTTTATTTTTTAAATTTTATTCATCATTGAATTTCATAATATTTATCATTATTAAATTTATAATATATCTTTTATCAATAGTATATAATCGATTTGATTAATAAATAAGATATTGTTACGATGTATTAATAATAGATGTAATTGATAAAAGATATTGTAATATAAATATTCATTATGAATATATAACATACATATTTATCAAAATATAAATATTTGTATTGTCAGTATATTCATCTTATTATTATTATTATTATTATTATTATTATTATTATTATTATTATTATTATTATTATTATTATTATTATTATTATTATTATTATTATTATTATTATTATTGAATTTTCATTTTTTTAATTTTATTTATTATTGAATTTCATAATATTCATCATTATTAAATTTATCTTATATCTTTTATCAGTTATATACAACATTTATAATTAGATAATTTTATTAGATTTAATTGATAAATAAGATATAATATCATAGTAAATAAGATGTAATAATAATCGATATAACTGATGAAAGATATTATAATATCAATATTTATATTATCAATTAATTTATATTATATCTTATTATTATCATTATCAAGTTTATTGAATTTCGTAATATTTATTATTACTGAATTATTGAATTTTCATTTTAAAAATTTTATTTATTATTAAATTTCATTTTATTTATCATTATTAAATTTGAATTTTATCTTTTATCAATTGTATACAGCATTTATAATTAGATAATTTTATTAGATTCAAATAATAAGTAAGATATATTAATGATAAATATAATTGATGAAAGATATAATAATATAAATATTTATTATGAATATGTAATATGCATATTCATCAGAATATAAATATTTATATTATCAATAAATTTGTATTATCACATCTTATTATTATTATCAAGTATATTAAATTTCGTAATATTAATCATTACTGAATTATTGAATTTCATAATATTTATCATTATTTAATGTGTATCTTTTATCAATTATATACAACATGTAAAATTAGATGATTTTATTAGATTCAATTAATAAATAAGATATATCATAGTAAATGAGATATATTCATAATAAATATAATTTATGAAAGATATAATAATATAAATATTTATTATAGATATGTAATATACATATTTATCAAAATATTAATATTAATATTATCAATAAATTTATATTATTATATCTTTTTATTATTATTACCAAACTTATCGAATTTCATAATATTTATCATTATTGAATTCATGTTATATCTTTTATCAATTATATACAACATATATAATTGAATAAATTTATACCATACACTCGAAATAATATTATATCCAAAATTAATATTCATTCCATTATTGTTCTCATATCAAAAAACTAATAAAAACTCATTTTTTCAGTCCCAAGACGCCGGAATGCCAGAATACGCTGTAGTACAGAAAAACGTCTCGAAAGCGGCAAAAAGTCAAGAAATAAAAGGAAAAATCGTCACCGCCAGCATAGTTTCCCAGGCGAAAACATTTTTCACGTCTCAGGAAAAACAACAGCAACAAAATCCAACGCGAAGTTCCTCGATGGACGACGTGTTGTCGTCGCCGGGAAAGCGGGAGGAGGCGAAAATGCCGGCGAAAACGTCGGAGTGGAGGAACGAGTGGCTGGCGAAAAACGAGGAGATTTTGAGGAGCGTCACAGATTTGACGTCTTCTAAGGAGGCTTTGGACAAGGAGGAGGAGGAGGAGGAGGGGTCATCGGAGTCGAGGCCAGATTGGGCGCAGCCGTGCGCGGTTAAGAGGAGGAGGAAAAAGGAGGAGAATTCGAGGAGCAGGTCGCCTGAGGCCGAGGCGAGGCCGAGTTCGCAGAATACGGACAGCGCGTCTTCGAGCATGAGCTCGCCGAGCTCGCCTTCGAAGGATAGTAAGGAGGAGAAAGCGGAGAAGGAGGTGTCGGAGAAAGTGCAAACTGGTGAGTTTGCGGGATGTTTTGCGATTTTTGTTCTGTTATTGTAGGTTATTGTTGTTGTTATTGTTATTGTATGTATGTTATTGTTGCTTGTTATGTTGCGTGCGTGGAAAATTTGTGATTTTTGGAGTTCGGGAATGCGTGAATGAAGTTTTTGAGAATGTGTGGAAGTTTTGGAATTTCGAAGAATTTCGGAGTTTGAAGGTTGCTGGGTTTTGGAATTTCGAATGTTTTGGAAATTTGTGGAGTTTTTATGTTTTTGAGGATTTTAAATTTGCGATATTGTGAATTTTGGGATTTTGACGAATTTTGAAGCTTTGGAATTTTGAAGAATTCCAGAGTTTGAAAGTTGTTGGGTTTTGGAATTTTGAACGTTTTGGGAATTTGTGGAGTTTTGATGTTTTTGAGGATTTTAAATTTGTGATATTGTGAATTTCGGGATTTTGACGAATTTTGAAGCTTTGGAATTTTGAAGAATTCCAGAGTTTGAAGGTTGTTGGGTGTCGGAATTTTGAATGTTTTGCGAATTTGTGGAGTTTTTATGTTTTTGACGATTTTGAATTTGTGATGTTGGAAATTTTGGGATTTCGACGAATTTTGAAGTTTTGGAATTTTTAAGAATTTTGGAATTTGAAGGTTGTTGGGTGTCGGAATTTTGAATGTTTTGCGAATTTGTGGAGTTTTTATGTTTTTGAGGATTTTGAATTTGTGATGTTGGGAATTTTGGGATTTCGACGAATTTTGAAGTTTTGGAATTTTTAAGAATTTTGGAGTTTGAAGGTTGTTGGGTGTCGGAATTTTGAATGTTTTGCGAATTTGTGGAGTTTTCAAGTTTTTGAGGATTTTAAATTTGTGATGTTGGGAATTTTGGGATTTTGACGAATTTTGAAGTTTTGGAATTTTTAAGAATTTTGGAGTTTAAAGATTGTTGGGTTTTGGAATTTTGAATGTTTTGCGAATTTGTGTAGTTTTTATGTTTTTGAGGATTTTAAATTTGTGATATTGTGAATTTTGGGATTTTAACGAATTTTGAAGCTTTCGAATTTTTGCGAGTTCTGGAATTTCGAAGAACTATGGAGTTCTGATTTTTTAGGAATTATATTCATATATATACATGTATAATTATATAATTGTAGAATTTTTAAGTTTCCAAAATTGAAGAAAAGGTTGAAGTTTTGAATTATTTTGAAGTACAAAAGTTGTTTTGTTTTGGTATTTCGAAAGCATTGTAATGTTGAATTTTCAGAATTTTTGGAGTGATGAAACTTGTCGAACTTTTAAAATTTTTCATTCTGTAAATATTCAGCCGTATTCCCGAGGTTCAATCTATTTTTTTTTTTGTTTTTTTGTTTTTTGTTTTTTTTTTTTTTCATCTTCATCTTCATCCTTCTGAAGCGAATTAAAAATTGCAACAATGAAAACTCGGTTGTTTTCGAAGCTCCTTTTTCCCACTTTCTTCCCCTTTTTTCCTTCTTTTATTCAATTTAATTAAAAACAATTTCAAATTTAAATTTTCCGATAAAAGAAACTCGTAAAAAAACTAATGAAAACGCCAAAAATTTGATCTATCTCAAATTTTGAAATTGACCCCCGAAATTTTTATTTTCCGAAAAATATTCGGCCAAATTCCCGAGGTCCAATCTAGTTTGTTTTTTTCTTTTCTTTTTTTTCATTTTCATCTTGCTGAAACCAATGAAAAATTGCAAGAATGAAAACTTGGTTGTTTTCGGAGCTTCTTTTTCCCACTTTCTTCCCCTTTTTTTCCTTCTTTTTATTTTCGGCGTATGCTCTTATTTCTCGCGAAGCTTCACTTTTTCTCGTTGCGTCTTTTTTGGGCCGCGTTCACGCCCGATGCGTCGGCGGGTTTCAACAAAAATAATGAAAAATCCGAGCACACGCGACCGGGCTCCCCTCTTCTCACCCGAAGCGATCTCCTACCTCCTTCTCAACCGCATTATTTATAGAAATCAGTATGAAGCCCGCGTAGCATCTGTTTGCTTGCACCTTATTCCACCCGATCGTAATGACATCGCGTCCTTAAGAAAAACGGAAAAATTACCCTTCCGAATTTCAGGCCTGAATTATATTATTTCGATATTCTCGGGCTCCGAAATGAACGTTTTCCGACTTGCCAGCCTCTGGCGTGCTTAGCAGAAGTTTTTTAGAGATGTTCGCCACTTGGAAATTTCACCGTGGTTTATTTTAATATGTGCCTCAGATTGTTGTGCATCAATTGTCGAGGTAAATGGTGGTTTTTCGGGGTTTTTGCGGAATTTTCGGGCATTTTCACGGGAATATCGTTACTGTGAAAATTTTTTGACGGATTTAGATGAATTTTTGAATTTTTTAAACACGTATAAGTTTCGAAATTGTTGAAGTTTGGAAATTTTTAACTTCTGAAATTTGGTGAGTCTTGAAAGTTTCGTAAATTTTATAAGTTTTGAAATTTTTATGGTCTTGAAAATGTTGACGAGAGGTCAAGAAGTTGTCAAAATTCAGAAAATTTTGACGAATTTAGATAAATTTGAAGGTTTCTGAAATTTTAGAATTTTGAAGTTTTGAAAATTTTTCAAGTTCTGAAATTTTTTAGTTTTGATGAATTAAGGGAAATTGGGACGAATTTAGATGAATTCTCAATTTTTTTAAACATGTTGAAGTTAGAATTTTTTAAGATTTCGAAATTTTTAAATTCTGAAGTTCTTTGAGTCTTGAAAGTTTCATAAATTTTATAAGTTTTGGGATTTTTAAGGTTTCGAAAATGTAAGAGAAAAGTCAAGAAGTTCCCAAAATTAAGAAAATTGTGACAAATTTTGATACATTTTGAAGTTTTGAAAATTTTAGAATTTTGAAGTTTTGGAAATTTTTCAAGTACTGGAATTTTGAGGTTTTGATGAATTAGGGAAATTCGGACAAATTTATATCAATTTTTAAATTTTTTAAGCATGTTGAAGCTTTAGAATTTTTGAAGATTTGGAAATGTTAAAGAGAAGTCGAGAAAGTCCCAAAATTTAGAAAATTTTGACAAATTTAGATACATTTTGGGGTCTTGAAAATTATAGAATTTTTGAGTTTCGGAAATTCTTCAAGTTCTGAATTTTTTAGTTTTGATGAATTAGGGAATTTCTGATGAATTTAGATAAATTTTCGAATTTTTTAAGCATGTTGAAGTTTTGGAATTTTTTAAGATTTGGAAATTTTTAAATTCTGAACTTTTTTAAGTCTTGAAAGTTTTGTAAATTTTATAAGTTTTAGAATTTTTAAGGTTTTAAAGATGTCAAAGAGAAGTCAATAAGTTAACAAAATTTAGAAAATGTTGTCGAATTTATATACATTTTGAAGTTTTGAAAATTTTATAATTTCGATGTCTTAGAAATTTTTCAAGTTCCGGAATTTTTCAGTTTCGATGAATTATGGGAAATTTGGATGAATTTAGATTAATTTTCAAATCTTTTAAGCATGTTGAAGTGTTGGAGTTTTTGAAGATTTGGAAATATTTGAATTCTGAAATTTTGTGAGTCTTGAAAGTTTCGTAAGTTTTGGAATTTTTGAGGTTTTGGGAATGTATGAGAGAACTCAAGAAGTTTCCAAAATTTAGAAAATGTTGACGAATTTAGATAAATTTTGAAGTTACATAATTTTAGAATTTTGAAGTTTCGGAAATTTTTTAAGTTCTTGAATTTCATAATTTTGATGAATTAGGGGAAATTTGGATGAATTTAGATAATATATCAATTTTTTGAAGCATGTTGAAGTTTTGGAATTTTTGAAGATTTGGAAATTTTTAAATTCTTAAGTTTCGTAAATTTTATAAGTTTTGGGACTTTTTAAGTTTTGAAAATGTTGAAGAGAAGTCGAGAAGTTCCCAAAATTTAGAAAATTTTGACAAATTTAGATACATTTTGGAAATTTCAGAATTTCGAAATTTTTGAAATTTTTCAAGTTCTGGAATTTATTAGTTTTGGAATTTTCGTACATTATTGAGGTGTTGAGAATGTTGAATAATTTTTGAGGCTTCAAGAATTATGAAGTTTAAAAGTTATCAAGTTTTGGAATTTCTAAAATTATGGAAACTACAAAAGTTGGAAAATTTCAAAGCCTAGAATTTTTGAAAATTTTCAGATTATGTAATTACGAAGTTTTGACGAATTTGGATGGAATTTGAAATGTTTAAGTTGTGAATTTTTATAATTCCTGAAGTTTTGGAAGTTGTAGAATTTTCAATTTTCGAGTTGCCAGCCTCTGGTGTGCTTAGCGAAAGTTTTTTAGATATGTTCGCCACTTGGAAATTTCACCGTGTTTTATTTTAATATGTGCCTCAAATTGTTGTGCATCGATTGTCGAGGTAAATAGTGGTTTTTAGGGGTTTTCGCGGAATTTTCAGGGGAACATCGTTATTATGAAAATTTTTTGACGAATCTGCTATCGATCGATTTTTACGGAAACATCAGGAAACTTTATGAAAAACTAAAGTTCTAACTTTAGAAAATGCCAGGAAATTGAAAATAAAAAAGTGAAAAAACAATTTTTATTGAATAAATTTAAAAAATTCTCGATGATGGCACATCCTTGCTCGCTCATTTCCCATGACGACAAACCGGCCACTTTGGACCTGGTCCGAGGCCACCCGAAGTGCTGAGAGAATAAAAAAAAAAAAAATGTCGCACTACTCTCGTAAGCGAAACACCTCCTTCTTTGAGTATTGTATGTTTGTTTATTGAGAGGACGGACCAGGTAGAAAAAGAGTGCAAATTTAGCGACGGCGACACGGCCACCGTCATCCGAAGGTCTCACGCCCGCGTCGATCTTTCGACCGCGGGTCAAAAGTCCGACCCTGAATGCAAAAAGTGAGTTGATTTTTTCGAGAAAATTTTGACTTTCCGAAAGCCGGAGCAGTTGTATTTTTTAAGGACTTAAAAATTACTGCGTTGACAGTTCAAAACGTTCGGATTTCAAATTTTATTTTCGAAAATTATAAAATGTAGATTATGATATTTTGCTGTTTTTGAGTAGAATATCCAGAACTTTCGACTTGAAATTCGTAAATTTTGTAATTTTGTAATTACGAATTGGCAAATTTTGTATTTTCGTAATTACGCATTCGTGAATTTGTAAATTCCGTAATAACGTATTTGTAGATTCGTAAATTATTTGTAAAATATTTAACGTATTTGTAAATTCGTAAATTTCGTAAATCTTGTAATTTCGAAATTACAAATTCGAACATTCGTAAATTTTCTAATTACGAATTCGTGAATTTTGTACTTTCATAATTTTATTTAAATAATTCAATAATTTTTATTCAATTTTATTAATTACACATTCGTAAATTCATAAAGTTTGTAATTACGAATTTGTCAGTTTTGTATTTTCGTAATTACGGATTCGTAAATTTGTAAATTTCGTAATTACGAATTTGTAGACCCGTAAATTTTGTAATTTTAAAATTACAGATTCGAAAATTCGTAAATTTCCTATTCGCAGTATTTCGTATTCGTATTTCGTAGTATTGTATTTACATATTCGTAAATTCATAAAGTTTGTAATTACGAATTCGTAAATTTTGTATTTTCGTAATTACGAATTCGGAAATTCGTAAAGTTTGAAATTGCGAAATGACAGATTCGACAATTCGTAAATTTTGTACTTTCGTAATTTTGTAATTACACATTCGTAGATTTATAAAGTTCGTAATTACCAATTCGTAAATTTTGTATTTTCGTAATTACAGATTCGTAAATTTGTAAATGTCGTAATTACGAATTTATAAATTCGTAAATTTTCTAATTATTAATTCGTAAGTTTTGTACTTTCGTAATTTTGTAATTTGTAATAGTTCACATTATCAAAAAAATTATTATTCCACTAGTTACGAAATGTAATATTAACCGACATTGTCAAAAAACTGCGCATTTTTGACACTTTTGTCATTTTTCAAACGCACTTTTACCAACTAGTTAAAAAAAAATTCCACAAATCAGTACATTATCATACTAGTTGCCACACTATAAAGACAGACAAAAAAATGTGTACAACAAAATCGATATCAATAATATTTTTGAAAAAACTCCAAAATCAATTCACTTTTTCAGTGCCGACAACCTGGACGAGAAAAAAGCGGAAAAAATCGAGCCGGAGGAAAATCATCGTCTCCAGGACGGCATCTACAAATTTCAGCAGGCCACGGTCGAGGAGGCGAAAAGCGCGTCCATCGCCCGCAACGACCAAATAAAACTGGAATCCGCCGAGCACATACAGACCACCTGGGAACGGGAAAAACTCAAAGCTGACCAAATCGCGTGGTTGCGGAAAAACGACGTACCTTGCCCCGACTCGAATCGCAAACCGGCCATCGAGGACGGGAAAATGGATAATAATTTGGAAAACAGCGCCGAGGGCGGCGGTTTGCCCTCGCTGGAGGTGGAAAATTGGAACGGATCGAGCCCCGCGCCCGGAATCGTCGCCCACAACGTTACACCGGAAACTATGACGGCGGACGAGGCGGAAAATCTTCTCAGTTCGCGGTGAATTTTTGTTTTGAGGGGAGGGGGGGGGGGGGTGGCTACTTTTGTACAGTGAAGTCTCGATTTGAGTTAGTTATTTTGATGCGTGAGAACAAAGTTTGGAGTTTCATGTTTTTGAGGTTGTAAAAGTGGAAATTTGTCGATTAGTACACTCGAAATGAGAGAGATTTTGTGATCTGAATTTTGTAGTTTTTGAATGTAAAATTCGAAATTTGAATTTATCGAAGATTTAAGATTTTTTTTTATTTGGTATCATTAATTATATTTTTAAGTTATTAATTATATTATATTTTCAATTTTAATGATTATGTTGTTTAATTTGATTCAATTTTTTAAGATTCAAGAGTTTCAGAAAATACTTTTTTTGTTTTATATGAAACAATATTGTTATTATTGATTTATATGAAACATTATTATCAATATTATTATTATTTTAATTCAAACAATAATTTTTGTTCTCAATTTTCAGTGTAATGATTTTCAAGTTCGAATGAAATTAGAACTTTAGAAAACTTTTTTCCTACAAATTTTTTGCTCTACAGTTCTGAAATTTTCCAGAAAACTTCTTTGAACTCTAATGAAACACTTTCTCGCTAGAAGTTTTTCGAACTCGAAAATTTCCTCGATACTCGTTTTTGGGGAAGCTCGAAAAACACGGTGCGCGGCGCGTATTGATTAACATTGAAATATTAGTTAACGAACTGCGTTTTTTGTCTCAAGTCAAGTGTTTTCGGCATCGCTAACGTATTTTACGCTAGTATATTGAATTTGAGCTTATTTCGTCGATAAACAACGAAGTTTCGACAAGTTGAGTACACAAAAACTATTGAATTCGATCCAATTTGTAAACCAGTTTTCATTTTTTATCTCGTAAATGACAAGTTGGATCGGAAAATTTGCTAAACATAATTCGTGCCTTTTTCAATATTCTATGGGTTCATATTTTTTTTCCTCTGCATTTTCCGACTTTTTCTTCGGGACAATATTTTCCCGGCACTTTGCTTCACGAAAAGAGATACGAAGTATGCCTCGCCGCGCCTAAACGGTTGTTGCAC
>JAPYZK010000407.1:0-27985 GCA_030522785.1 Platygaster equestris
ACTGAATATTGCTGAAATGTTTTTGTTGTTGTTTACAAAAGTGTCGAATACAGTCATAATCAATCCCGATGAAAATCAAAGTGACGAAAGCGATGATTAGTTTTCAACTCCCTAAAGTACGTAGCAACGCTCTAAAGGCGATTGTTGCGTCAATTAATGAGGTAATCTATTATTTCGTCCCCTCTAAGCCGGCCCCGAAATCACACATTCCTCGCGGTTGTTAAATAAATTATTATGTGCGACTATTGGTCGACGGAGAATATTCCACTCGCGTGTTACTGCACTCGCGTCGCTCGTGCAGCGATTTCCCGCTCATGGAATCTTCTACTTCTCCCACTAGTCGCACAACATACTATTGTTTAGTGCACTGTTTTCTATACTAACAAACGTTTATATAAACTCACCACCTCCAAAAGCTTGACCCTGGTCATCAGTGGGTGTGCCCTCAAGACTTGCAGGTCCGCTGTCGGCGCCACCAGTCGCGCTGCAATCATATCTAATTGTCATTAAACATGCATCAAAGTCCTTTTCGAAATGATCATTAGGAAATCACAAATTCGAAAATCAGGTTTTCGAATTTTCAATTTCTTTCATTTATGCATCTTTTGCCAACTCCAAAATTACAATCATATCAAGTTATTTTTGGAGATCAGTTTCTATGCGTAGAAATTTTTAGCAGTTTAAAAAAAAATTAGAATTCTTTCAAAATTCTGAGACAATTTTACGATTTTTTCGACACTTTCCAATTTCGTCCAGTTTTTAGTGTCAGCTTCTCGATTCTCAAAAAATGTGGCAAATTTGATATGCGAAAATTATCGAGATTTTATTTAAATTTGAAAGATTTGACATTACAAAAAAAAATTAATTTTATAGAATGTAATAAACCACCGAAAAATTTTAAGAGTATTCTACTATAATTTTATTTATTTTTTTTATTTATTCATTTATTTATTCACACTAAATATCGTTCATTCAACACTGCTTCATCCAAAAAATACTCGCGCGATAAGAAAAAAGTCGAAAAACGAGAATAAAAAGGCATGAAAAAAACGGTTACAAAACCGTCAACAGATATGACGATTTTCATAATTTCAACTACGAAAACTTGGATTTCCAAAAAGAATGCATTCTCCATTACATTTTTGAAAATTCGTTTCAAAAATAGAACGAAAATTGTAGAGATTCTACGAAACAGGTTACAGAAATAAGAAAAAAAAGCTTTTTGGAAAATTGAAGGGTTAGCCTGTTTCGATGTCCAATTTATAATAGTATGCGAACGTCAAAAAATAAGGGAGGGGGAAATATATAGTTTGAAAAATACCTGCTCGCATCGTCATCTTTGACGTGTTCCGAAGGAGCCTGAGTTGCCGGTTCTTTCGTTTGACTATCGTTTGCATCGGCTGGTTGCGCGCCTTCTCCCTCGGTCGCACCAGATGCACCGCGTCCGAGTCCGGGAATTCCACCGGCCAACCAACCGCTCATTTGTGATTTCACACCAGCTAACATTTCCAGTTTACTTCCGCCTTTCGTCGGGCTGCAAAAAGTTATTCAAAAATCGTCAGAAACAAATTTAAAAACCACTAATTTAATGAAATTTTCATCGTAAAAACTGCAATTTTGGCGTACGGTTATGGTTATCACCTCTTCGGTTTTTACCCGAAGACTTCGGGTTTTAGAGTATCAATCTTGGTGCTCAGGGTTTGAGCGAAAAATCTTCTGGGCTCGCTGAATTATGATACTTTTTTCCTTTTTTCCTTTTGAAATTTTATAAATTCTTGTAATTTTTGATGCTCGGGAAATTCTTAACGTACCGAGTTTTTGAAAATTTTCAGAATAATATAATTTCCAAACATTCTTGAAATTTTGACAATTTTTAAAAATCTTGGAATTCCCAAAATTGTTTAACGACTCGAAATTTTCAGGTCTTACAGAATTGTTCGTATTTTCGGAATTGTACAATTTTCGAAAATTCTAAAATCATCGAGATCCGAGAATTTCTCAGAACATAGCATTATTTGAAATTCTTAAACTCTTTCAACCTATCGACATTTTTTGAAATCATTCATATTTTCGAAATTATGAATATTATCGAATTTTTCAAAATAAGCAATATTTTGTAAAGTGTCCAAATTTTTCAGCAAATCGAAATAGTAGAATTTTAAATAATGAAATTAACAAAATGTCACTATTTTGATAATGACAAAAATTTGGCGAATTTCGAGAATTGTATAAATTTCAAAAACTGAAAGTATTTTTATTCGATAATTTCGTAAATTTGGCGAATTTCGAGAATCATATAAATTTTAAAAACTAAGAGTATTTTTGTTCGATAATTTTGTAAATTTGGCACATTTTTATTGTTTTGAACATTTTACGAAAATTTCACGCATTTAACAATTTTTCGAATTTCAAAAAATTTGAAAATTTTGAATAATTTAAGAATATTAAAAATTGTAAAGGATTCGAAAATTCTAGAAAGTTGAAAAATTGCAAGTTTTTATCTATATATTTATAAATAAATTTCAATTTTTGGTAATTTTGAAAATTTTGATAATTTTGACAATACTGATAATTTTTAAAAACTTGAAAATTTAGAAAATTCGAAAAATTTCGGAAGATGTAACATAAAATTCAATTGTCTCAACATTTATAAAGTGTTTCAATTTTTGAAAATGATGCAAATTTCGAAAATTCTTAAGTTTTCTAATTCTGAAAATTTGAGAAATTTCAATAAGTATTCTAGAAATTAAAAAGAAAATCGCATCAACAAAAAATGCATAGAAATTCGGAAGATTCAAAAATCCTGAGTTAAATGTCAATGTCTAATATTTTGAAAATTCGAACTTCGTTGACAATTTCAAAAATCCATAAATTCCAGAAATTTCTGAAATATCTTTCTACGCCTCCCCCCCTCCCCCCACCAGATAATAAGTCCTTCGGGCAGGTAATGTCCATGAAGTGGCCACCCTACGTATGGTAATTCGAATAATTCTCGTAAATAAAAAGACCCTCCCAAATTCTTGAAAGTCCATAAGGAATTAATGCAGTTTCTGTATTAAAAAAGACAATAGCCCAAGTTTAATCTAGATTTTGGTAACCCAAATACGAAAATATTGTTCTTTACGCCCATTCGCTGCGTACAATCGATCCGAAATTAATCAAGGAAAATAGTCCACGCGGCGAACTATTTTCGTCGATTACATGTGCGAAATTTAATGCGACAAGAACATGCGAGAAGGTGAAATCTGATAAAGCTGAAAAATGAAACAAGCGGGGAAATTCGAATAATGTTTGCGACCAACGCCCCCGCAAGTGAGCTTGTTTGAAATTCTTCGATTGCGAGTAATTGCGATTCGGGAATAGCCGACCTAAAAACGCGGTCAACGAAATTTCCATTTAGAGGCAGGGAATAAGGAGCTGACAGAGCAGGGATTTTTACGCTGAATTGCAGATTTCTTTCCCTATAAAACATTTATAATTTTGTGACAGATGAACATAAATATTATTGATTTTAAAAAATTTTCAAGTTTTTCGAAAATTATCGAATCCTGAAAATAAGTAGAAGATCAAAAATTACTCCAGCAGAAAGTTAGTAAATTTTGATGAAAATTATTAAAAACAAAATAAATTGAAAGCTCACTAATAAGGGTGAAAATTTTGCGAACCATTCAAAATTTTCGTAAACTTATTAAATTTTACAAAAATTTTGACAACTCCCATAAATAAAGAAAAAATGTTGTAATTGACAACAATACTACGAAATTTTGAAAAACAACGCTTTTCTCGAAAAATCCTCTGGAACCTTCGTAAATTTTACATCCTAACAAAATCTCAATACAAGTCTAAAATTACTAAAAAAATCTCGAAATGTATGGCATAATATATTGTAAATTCTAAAACACTGTAATTAACACTGAGAAATTTTCAATAGTTGTCGAAAACTTGCAAAGATCTTTTCAATTCTTTGAAAACTTTGAAATAAACTCAAAAATCGAAAAAAGAAATCGCTTTTTTCGAAAAATCCTCTGAAACCTTCGTGAATTTTACAACCTAACAACATCTCAACACAATTATAAAATTACTGAAAAAATCTTGAAATGTATGGCATATTACGAAAATTAAAAAAAACTGTAATCAACACTGAGAAATGTTCAATAATTGTCAAAAACTCACCAAGATCTCTTCAATTCTTTAAAAACTTTGAAATCAACTCAAAAATCGAAAAAAGAAACCGCTCCAATTTGTAAGAATTCGAAATTGTTGGTAAAATGATTAAAACTTCCCCGATTACGAGGGGAACATTTTCGAACTATCCGGCAATACTGGCGAATTGGCAAGTTGGAAGCATCGCCAATTTTGTCAAAGGGTACAGGGAGTGCTTAATATTCATGGCGCAATTAATTTGGTTTGCGCGACGTGAAAATGAGATTATCGGGACTATCGCGGACAATACTGGCCCGAATATTTTTCATCACCCAGCGGACCACCGCTACATTTTTTTCAACTGGAACTTGCTCAGTATTGTTTTTATTCTCATCGAGAAAAATTTAGTAGAATCAGAAAATTTTCCAGAATCACTTACGCTTTTAAAAAATGTCGGCAAATTTACAGAATTTCGAATAGTCCAAAATCTCAATTTTTCGGTACAAACTGCACAAAGTCCGGACACTTTCGAAAGTTTCCACGAAATTTTTCTGCTGTTCACAATATTTCTGTAACTGTCTCGAATCCCACAATTTTGGAAGAAGTTGACTATAGTAATTAGAAATTAAAAGTTAGAACTACAATTTTCGTTATGTTGGAATTATACGTATTTAACAGAAATTTGACAAGTAGAAATTTTTCATACTTCGAAAATTCAACTTTACAGTTGACAAAAATATGTAATTTTAGCGAAACGTGACATTAACTTTTTATCCTTCGTTGTGATTTTTATAGTGTGATTGTTTTTATCAAGAGCTACATTATATTGTCATGCAAAGTTCAGATAAATAAGCTTAGTCCTGTGTTGTGCGTGGGTATTTTCCTGTCAGATGTTTTTTTTATTTTTATCCATTTAAAACATCGTATAAGGTTCAATTTTTTTTACTCAAATTTTCGTATTCAAGATCCTTGAATTTTCAGAAGTAAAAAAAAAAACCTAGAATCGTTATATTTGCAAATGACGACGATGTTCATCTAATATTTTGTCATTCTTAATTTCGAATTAAAATTTCATATCTTCAAATGTTAGAATGTATTACCTTATCAGAGTTTTCGATGTTTGTGAATTAATTTATTCATTGCATGTTTAAAAAACTATAAAGTCTGAATTATAATAAACATAAAAGTTCAGAATTCAAAAATTGGAAATAATTTCAATATTTGCGTTTTATAACATCGTAATACGTTAGAAGAAAAAAAAAAAAATTAGAGAAATTTCAATAAAAATGAAAAAAATTTATCGGTAGATTTTTTACTTAATAAATTCTTAATGCAGTAAAATGTTATCAACTATCAAAAAATTTGTTCACAGTATTATAGAATCTTACAGAAATTGAGATAAATGGACGGAACATTATTTTTCAATTAATATTGTAATAAACAAATAAAAACTTTGTGTCTCAAATTTTTTTGAAAAATCAAATCATGAAGAAATGCAAATTATACATTTTCATTTTTTGATCCAATTATACAACATCACAAATCAAAATACATCGAAAATGCGGCAACTATCTCTGCATTCTGAATCCATCAAAGCAACCACATCTTTCAATTCCCAGACAAAAAATTCATTAACAAAATATAACTTTTGTTCATTAGGTTCAAAAAATGTACCATTACCCGGCCAGTTCGAACAAACACCTGTTCAAAATTAAAAAAAACCTAAATCCTTAAATTTTCGTATTCATCCCTGCAACAACTCAAACACTACGCCTTGACTTCCAGAGCGACATTCAAAAACCCGTGAAACCTAAAGTTCGACTTGTCATCTCAGGCCAAACCAAGTTTTCATCTTAAAAAAGTATATCCGGGTGCAAGAACGAAGCCATTATTTTGTTACGCTCCGCAAAAATCAATTTCGAGCGAGCGAAGTTGCGCGCAGCAGCAGCGACGTTATATCCGCGGCGCATTACTCCGTGGAAAAAAAAATAACAAAGTTAAAACGACATGTAATACCTGGCATCTTTCTTGTCCGGGTCAAGTAAGGAGGAATCGGCGACCTCGGCCGAAGGAATTTTTTCCTGGTCTTGCAAGACTTCGCCTGGAACGGATCCTTCCTCGCCCTTTTTGCCCATCCAGGTCGACACCTGATTCGTCAGGCCGGAAAACATGGTTTTTAACTGTTACGGCAAGACAGTAATCCCGTTTCGGCACCTCGCGACTCTCCCGGCGCGGCTGATTTTCACTTTTTTCGCCCGATTCTCGCAAATCGCTACTTAATTGTATTGTTTTTCAACGTAATCAATCGAAGCCGAAACTGACGTTTAACCAGTCTTCATTCGCGGAACAACTGCATCGAACTGTGCACAAATCGGCACGTTGGGTTATTGCGCAGTATTTTCTGCGCGCGTCTGCTTGTGTATACGCCGGCGTCGCCGCCATGTTTTACACGGATGACAACCTCATTTGACCAAATGTTACCAGGTTTCGTAAAGATTGATTGGTTGGGAAATGAGAATAAGAAGTTTGAGTTTCTTTAGGTGATGTACTTGGGATTGCAATTCCAGATTTTCAAATTTTTGAAATCGAAAGATCCCTATTTTAAAAACACATTAAAGAAAGATGCCTTCAACTTTTCGCATAATTTATTAGAAAAATTGTATCGAGCTTTATCAAAAAAGCTCTTTCATACAAATGGCTAAAAAAGCTTCCTATGAAAACTCTTACCAAAGAGTTGATTGCAAATGCTGAGAAAGAAAATTTTGCAACACTGAATTGTAAAATTCATTTTGGAGTTGAATCTTCTTAATCACTCTGATAAATAATTAAACATTTCGTAACGATTCCTTTGCGTCTGAAAAAAAATTATTCTACATCATTTTTTAATCACTTATGGATAAAAGTAAATCGAAAATCAAATCAAATTACCTCCATTAGGCAAACCCAATTTCAAATTCGCAAATGCTTTCGCGGTTTCCAAAACTTTATCCAGGTTGGAAATATTCGGTCCCGAAGCTTGAGCAGATTCAGCTTTTCCACCACCTTTTCCTTGCATCAAAGTGGCAATTGACTGGATCCATTCATTGGCTTTCAAACCTTTTGAAATGGCATTCTATGGAACAAAAGAATTTCATCGTTAAACAAGCAATATAAAAAGACAATCAAAAATTGAATAAACAAGATTACAAAATAAGTTCAAACAATTTGCACACATACTTGTGGAACCGAGCTCAAAGCGAATATTTTTCTTTCATTCGGATCCACACTCAAGAACAACGCACTGGTCTCAGGGGACAAAGTTTTTACTTTCTTCAAAGCCGAATCCAGAGCTTTCGTATTGCTGAAAGCTTTGAGCTCCTGCACCAAAACAGGGGTACCAATGTTGGCTTGTATCATCTCTGTTGCAGTTTCCACAACCAAATTTGCAATCGCAGCTTTCGCGACACGTTCCTTGTCGTCCAATTTTTTTTTTAGATTCTTCAGTATGTTCCTCATCTCGTCCTGTGAATAAATAATTTGATATAATGTATTCATACAATAAAGAATTCGAATATTCTTTCCTAGAAAAAAATTCGTTCACTTACTTTTCGCCAACTGGGAATTGTTGCTTGAGAAATATCGGTAGTCAATTCAACTATTTTTTTAATGTGTTCTTTGGAATCGGAAATTTGATCAGCACTGATTGATCTCTCAAGTTCCTCCAGTTGTTTAAGCAACATGTCAGCCTTTTTCAATGCTTTCAATGCTTCTGGACCAGTAAGCGCTACGATTCGGCGAATTCCTTTGGCAATTGCTTCTTCGCTTGCGATTACGAAATCCCCGATGTGCGAAGTGTAATGCAGATGGCTGAAAAACCAAAAAGGATGCAGGGACAGAAAATCTTGATTCAAATTTGACAAAATTATTAAAAGTTGTAATCTTACGTTCCGCCACAAAACTCGATGCTCGTATCATGCGTTCCAGAAAGATCAGCCTCCAACTCCTCGATGGTTTTCCCAATACTGACGACTCGCACCGGATCCGGATATGTCTCTTCAAACATCGCACGCACACCCTGTATCATTTTTGCAGTCGCCAAAGCACTTTCTTTAGCATACACTTTTTTGTTCTCCTTCACGACAGTGTTCGTGATTTTCTCTGTTTTCTTCACCTGCTCCGTCGTCATAGCACCTGACGAAATCATACAAAAAAATGTATAATACGATTTGCGATGGTACATTTCAATTGAAAGATTAAAGAGATGTCATATTTCTTCTTGAAAAATTGAAGAAATTTTTTTGTGATCTGTGTTTGCATGACAAATTCTGAAATGCCAGAATTCAAGTTCGAAAAACCAACTCATGTTTAAAAAGTTAGCTTAAAAAATTATAGAAAAAAACATTACAGAAAAAACCTTCCAAATTTAAAGGAATCAGTAATGTACAATGTTTTACATGGGACGAACAAATTTAACACAAACCCTTGTTCGTAAAATCAAATCGCAATCTATCAGGAGCCACGAGCGAGCCTTTTTGATCCGACTCATTTCCAAGGACATTGCGCAACGCGTAATTGAGAACGTGAGTCGCAGTGTGATTACTCATAATGAGCCTTCTTCGGGAAGTGTCGACAAACAAGTTGACCTTATCACCTTTTTTCAAAATTCCCTCCCCAACGGTGCCAATGTGCAACACGTATCCGCCTCGTACTTGCACGTTTTTGATTTTCACTTCCGTACTCTGAAATTGGAAAAAAAAACCAAATAAATTCATCTAATTTACAAAACAAAACAAAAAAGACTGTAGAGAAAATGTTCTCAGTATTAAATTTTCATTTAAAGCTAAATTCGATCCCCTGCGGAGTGGACACACAAAAGGTAATAAAAAATCCTGTTTCACCTCGTCATCGACTTTCACTAAAAATCCTTCATCGTACAACTGCCCTCCTTGTTCTGCGTAAAAGTTGGTCTGGTCCAACAGAATTCCCACGTCTTGACCAGAAGTGACTTGATCGACAAAATTATTTGCATGTCGAAGAGCAATCACAGTACTTGTGCATGGCTCGAAAACATACTCAGCATCGGCGTTTTTGGATTGAGCAGAATATTGGTATTTTTGAGAATCATTGGTTGGTGCAACATTTTTGTTTTGCAGTTCGGTTATCGCGTGAACATCCAAGTTGATTCGGTCATCAACTTCGTTTGCTTTTCCTTGGGATGCGAGCTAAAAAAATTGTAAAAAAAAATTAGCATACAATTTTGAAAATTGCAAAGCATTCAAATGTCAGATTTCAAGATTTTGAAAAACTTGAGAATTCAATATTCTTTTTTTTACGTTTCTAAATTCTAGAATTTTAACAAGATAAAACCTGTGCTTTTTTCTTCGCTTCCTCGTAACCAGCCAAATCAACTGTGAGACCTTTTTCTTCGGTCATAAGTTGCGTCAAATCGAGAGGAAAACCGTAAGTGTCGTACAAGCGCCAGGCGACATCGCCAGAAATGACTGTTTCGTCGCTCAATTTGGCAACAGTTCGATTCAGAAGATTTCGACCTCTGCAAAGTGTTTTGAGGAATTGAATTTCTTCCTCATTAATCACATCGATTATCGAGTTTGGATCCTTTTTGATTTCGGGAAAAACATCGCCTGGAATTAAAAAAAAAGTTGTTATTGTGCACGTAAATAATATCTATTTATCAAATCGTAACAAATATTTGCAGTTAAAACTGGTAATCACTCAGATCAACTTGGATTTTTTTTTTCTTTATCATCACTTTAATCAATCTATGTAATTTCAAAGAGTTACCAACAAAAATCCCGTAAATTTATACTATGAAATTTTTTTTGAACAATGTCCAAACGTTTATTTTGACAATCTTGAGACTAGCTCCAAGTGATTATTACAAGTTTTGAAATGTTAATTGTTTCCATAAAGTTATTTCGATGTTTTTTGATTCTTAGTTTCTTTTTTACCCAAAATTTCTACAACGACGTGCACCAGTGAAGCAAAAAATCCAGGTTTCGCGTTCAATTTTTCCGTAGCAAATCGCACAGCACGTCTCAAGATCCGACGCAAGACGTATCTACACAAAATTATCCCAGTATATTATCATTACTATTAAAATTTACAGGTTTTAAATGTCAATTTTTCTAACGTTTCGCCAGTGTGTTAATTTCATATCAAATTTATTTTAAAAACGAATCGTAAAAAAAACAGACAAACAAACAAATTATAGAAACATAATTTTTGAAATGAATAATTCCAGTTACTACTTGGAAATTATTTGAAAAATGGCTAAACATTAGATAATTCAAATCCCAGCCATTTGTTTTTTCGACTCGACGTGCAATTTTGAAAATAATGCGTTATTCTTCTCTAAATTCCAGAGTTTTACATATTACACGAGTAAATGACCGAACAGACTGAATTAATGTTGTAGGCAATAAATAATACACTCAATAAAAGTACCCTCTGCCAGTGTTATCAGGCATTCCTCCATCGGCAAGGGCAATCGTTAAAGTACGAGCATGGTCTGCCAAAACTCTGTACGCCATGTCAGTACTGTCGTCATCCTCTTTTCCAACCCTGCCACGATATGGAGGAGCGGAAGTGCCTTTTTGAATGGCATCGAACAATGGAACAAACAAATCAGTGTCATAATTGGCACGTTTGTTTTGCATTATGGAAACAAGCCGCTCCAGACCCAGGCCACAATCAATATGTTTTTTGGGCAGATTTCGCAGTTCACCATCCAATTCTCTAAAAACAAATATGCAATTTAGGATTTTGATTAGAAAAAATAAAGTTTCCTAACAACAACAAAGAAGGAAATAAAATTTTTTATAATAACTGTATAAATTTTCAATAAAGCCAGTGAATAATGTTTTCATACTGTTTTTGGCTTTTTTAGAATTAATTTCATCTTTTGCCAAAAACAATAAAACTTGCTTCCATTTCTGTTCAACAGGAATGTTTTAATATGGAATTTAGAGTATGATTATAACCTGTTGAACTGAATGAACACGAGATTCCAAATTTCGAGAACATCAGGATCATCCACGTTGACGAGGTGACTCGCTTCTCTGCCTCCAATGCGATCGAAATGCAATTCGCTGCATGGACCACAAGGTCCAGTTTCTCCCATTTCCCAAAAATTATCTTTCATGCTTCCTGGTATAACATGTGAAGCTGGCACTCTGAAATAATGTTCATTTTAATAAGTCAACAATTCAGTGTATTTCTGTACATTGCACATTGAACATTTTGCAAATCTTACCCAAGCGAAAGCCACAAATGTTTACATTCGTTATCAGGTTCAAGTTTTTCTTTTTCATCTCCACCAAAATAGGTTACATAGAGTTGATCAGGAGATAGTTTCAATACCACTGTCAGAAATTCCCAAGCCCAGGCACAAACTTCTTTCTAAAATGGACACAAATAATTACTTGGAGTCTCCATACAATTTAATCATTGTTTAATTCCTACTTTTTTTCAAGTTCAAAATCAAATTTATGAACGTAGGATCTAAAAAATTTGATTATCCTTTTATTTACTTTGAAATAATCTCCGAAGGACCAATTTCCCATCATCTCGAAAAAGGTGTGGTGGTAGACATCCTTGCCAACGTCGTCCAGGTCATTGTGCTTTCCCCCAGCTCTGATGCATTTTTGAGTGTTTACAACTCTCACGTACTTGGCTTGATCACTGTTCGGGTCCACGGTTCCCAAGAATATCGGCTTGAACTGAAAATTTAACAAAAAAAACCATAAATTTTTAAAGAGGAAAAATATCCAAAATCATAATTTTTTAAAGGAAAAGCATTCGTTTTCAATTTTATTCGACACTATTAAACATATGGAAAAAATTCTAAGAATAACACATATTTTTGTTCATCAACTGTACAAGTTTTAGCTGATCAACATATGCATATTATGTTGAGATGTTTGAAGCAAATGAATGTTAAAAATGAACGATTTTTTAGACCGAAATAAGAATATTTTTTGCATTTGCAATAGGGTAATACTTGATTCATTCCAGCATTGGCGAAAAGCAATGTTGGATCGTCATGAGGAATAGTCGAGCTTGAGTGTACATATTCGTGACCTTTTCCTATGAAAAAATCGATGTACATTTTTCTGACTTGTGCAGCGCTCATAATTTCTGCCATATTTTTTTTCTGTAACAGTACAATTTTTTTACTCTGTATATTTACTGAAGAGAATATGATTTTTTAATGCAAATTAATGATAAAAAAAATTTGATACTATATACTTCAATTGTATATTCATTTTTCAATTTTGCAGCTAATGTTGTGAAACGAAGGTAAATGAAATACCGTACTTTTGCATAAATATTTGCGCAAGTGAGTGTTCGCAATCCAAAATTCAACACGAATAACTTAATATTGTATGTACATTGCATCTAAACCTGATTCAACACATCAACATATTGCAAAGAAAATTGTTGCAAATTTCATTATTCCGCTTGCATTATATCGTATTATCTGTATTTGCAAAGTGAAAGAACTTTAAAAAAATGTAAAATAACTTACAAAATTCGCAACAAGTATTGGACTTTCAATAGCGGTTTTAGTTTCGTTCGGTGATCTGAATTGCTCCGAATCAGGAGCCTGATTGACTTTCTATTACTTTCTATCTTATGTGCAGAATAAGAAGTGTATGCAGGCAAATGTAAGCAGCAAGTCAATGTATGGATCTGCCATCTGAGTCAAAAAATTGGTGTGCAATGACAAATTTGACAAATGCTCTTATTTTTGTTGCATTTCTGTTCTTTTCCTTCGACGTTTTACATCGTGCTAAAATGTTTGTTAATCCGCCATATTAAATCATTTAGCAAGTTCATTTGGGGTAGCGGATCCTATCCGGTAATAAACGATTCTAGATGAGGTTTTTTTTGTTTGTGTTTTTCTGTTGGTACACTCTGGAAAAGTGTACCAACGTGACAAACTGTAATGTCTGGAATGATTAATGATCGAACATGATCGAAATTGTCACAACAGCCGAGTGTTTTTCACGATTTGCTCAGATGAAAATGTGAATTTAAATAATGGCATTCGCGTCCAGAAATCTACGAGTTTTGTACAAATTATACAATGGCACCAAAAGCGCGACATATTCCACATTTCGACAGCCCTCGCAAAGGATAAGGCTCGTGCAAGCAGTGCAAAAAACTTGTTATAACTACCCCGAACGTGAGTATCCCCAACATAACCTAATTTTGTTTCGCACATTTCTTGTCTTTAATTTTGAAATAAATTCCTAACAATTGGGCGTTTCGATGAATTAAAATAATCATTTGCATTTCCAGTCATCAGGCCGCAAATTTCCAATAATTTATCTAAGGCCTATTCTTCTGGCTGGAATAAAGCAACTTTGAAAAATGTTGCTGAGAAACAAAAACAGGAGAACCAGGAAGATGAAGACAGCAGAATTGAGAGAGAAGAAAGGGAAAAACAGTGGAAAAGAATGAAATTGAGTTTTATCGTGTTTGGTCTGACTGTCGGTTTAGGGGGTTCGTTTCTCATTTATGAGCTCTCAAGACCAGATCATGATCCTGATGGAAATCCAATTGAGGACGAATTGTCGCATTTACCTATGCTTGAGCAGAGATTCAAACGTCTTCTCAAGGAATTGAACTATTACAAAAAAGTAATTTTAATGATAAGAGTAAATATCTATACATGATAAGAGTTAAAGTAAGAGTAATTATAAAAAATTTGCTCAATGTATTATTATTTGACCTTAACATGTTTAACTTTTATGTTTTGGAGTGAATAAATTTATAATAATATAAATCAATGTTTCAATTTTTGTTGCAGATTGTACAGGAGCCAAGTAGAGAAAAATTGCTTCCAGATCCTGTACCGTACCCGTATATACAACCTCCTTACACACTCGTTTTAGAAATAAAAGACCTTTTGGTACACCCTGACTGGACAGTAAGTCGTTCATAAGAAAAATTATATTTTCAAATAATTCAACATGAACATTTTCATAAAATTGTTGGAAAATATAATTGTTTTTTATTGTTCTAGTTCCAAGCTTGCATTTACCAACACTGGAATGTTTGAATTGTTAATTTATGAAAACGAAAAATTCAGTTAATGTGGGATTTGGATTCAACAATCAAACTATTCGGAAATTCATGTTTAAAGACTACAATTTTTTAACTAATATGTAAAAGTCACAAAATTGAACAATCCTTAATTTTTGGATTACAGGAATTCAATTTTGAAATGATTTGAATCTGAATTTGAGATTTTTTGTTATAAAGTCAAATTGATTGTTATAAAATTACCAAGTCTGAATACCTTTTTATTACGCATATTGTCAGCAAAATTGACTTTTGCAATCAAAAATTGTTCATACCTTGATTAATTTTACATGTCCGCATGTAAAGTGGATTTTTAAAACAACAATTTATGTTTTCAGTACCAAACTGGATGGAGGTTCAAGAAAAGACCTGGAGTGACTCAATTCCTGGAAGCCTTGCCACCTAACCAATATGAAGTAGTCCTTTATACCGCCGAACAACTTCCGGTAATGAATTTCTTTTACATACATTATGTAACTCAGAAAAAAGGGAGAGAGTTATAAGAAATATAAGTAATGACAATTGTGAATATATAGCTCTAATTTGTGTTCTTTTGATATTTATTGTGTTTTTTGACGTGTGAAGACAAGATACCTGTTTTTTAAATTTCTGGAAAATTCTTAATTTGTTTTTTTGATTGCAGACTGTTGAAGCCATTCATGATGGGCTGGATTCAACACGGCAACTTATCCACTATCGGCTAGCCAGAGATGCAACTCGCTTCGTGAATGGACATCATGTCAAAGATTTGAATGCTTTGAATAGGGACTTGAGCAAAGTAAATAGACCAAAATTATTACACCAATAAACATTTATACCTGTCGGGAAATTCTAGATGTAATTCTTGAATGCTGTGCTTTCAGAGTATGGAATGTAAAGAATTGTCTTGTTTAATCATTGAGCCTTAAACATTTTTTTGTTCAAAGGTGATCGTAGTCGACTGGAATGAAAAAAATGTGCAACTCCACAAGGAAAACTTGCTCAAGATTCCCCGATGGAATGGCAATGATGACGATTTGGCGTTGTTGGATCTCGCAGCATTTCTTCAAAGTACTTTTTTTTTTGCTATTCGCTGAAAAATTTGTGATTATAACGATAGTTAATTTTTTTACTGTTGTATTTCAGCAATAGCTGCCACTAAAGTGGACGACGTTAGAGAAGTTCTCGCCTATTATAAACAGTTCGACAATCCTCTAGAAGCATTCAGGGAGAATCAACAAAAATTATTGGTGAGATGCTGATTTTTCAATAGAATTATATAAAAATTCATCATTTAAAATATCTTACCGAAAAACGTTTTAACTGTCCATGAAAACGTTACATTATTAGGAGTCGCTGAAGAAACTTATGCAAAGATCAATTTTGTAAAAAACTGTCGTCGAATGGTGAAGTTCAAAATGTTATTTTTGCATTGATGTTTTGAGTGATTATAGACTTTGTATGTAAATAAGATATTTACAGTTAAATTGATTGGCTTTTTTTTCATTTTTCAGGTCCAAATGCAAGAGCAACAGGAAATGCAAGCAAAGCTGCAGAAAGAAAGTAAAGTCGCAGTTCCATGGCGACCATCATTTTTACAAAATCGTTGAAGATGACTCATGAAAAATCATTCTACAAAACACTTCCCAGCATTTTCTGCATTTTTGTTGATTAGTACAAAAATGAAAAATTGAGCTCCGTATCATCAGATTCATCCTCAATAAATCGCAACATTAAATGTCATTCAATGATTTTCACAAATGAAACGCCCTGTTATCGCTGTTGTAATTAGTTGAATAAATCTTTGTATATAAAAAACTGCATTGAAAATAATTTTGGTACATTTTCTACAATTTTGACAATTGTTAGTTACAAAACGTTCTAGAAATGAATGGTAAGCTAAACATTTTTCAATGTCACATGTGAAACTCTAGAAATATCGTGATTTTTTGTCTCCTGTAAGCTTTTAACTTTTCGATAATCTCATATTAAAAAAAAAATTTCGAATCGCTATCAAGACTTACCAGTGACCATTTTTGGTGCTAGGCTGGACTTGATTGTGAATAGTATATCTAAGTACTGTGACGAAATTTAAAATCCTTTTTGTTTGTTACTTCTTCTTTTCTGACTCAATCTCGTCCTTGATGAGGCTCCGGGCTGCGACAATTGAAGTTCTTGACTATTATAAATCGGAGGTTGCTGCGAAACGGAAAACAGTTCCTGGCTGTTAACTTGGCTGAATTGGCTCAAGGGCAATTCTTCCTCGACAAAGGAAGATTGCGAAGGTCCCACTACCGGGTCAGCCTTTAATTTTTCCAACCAATCCATGACCTTGAAATTAAGCGGCACTTCCGGCACTTGCTCCACTTCCTCAGGTTCTTCTGAGATTTCCCAACAGGGCATAATTATGGAGCTGATCAGATCCGTGAAGGAATTCAATTTTTCCAGACGCCATGCCCAAGTTGGTTTACCCCATATTGCTTTTTCTTCATTGTTCACTTTTAAAGTAGTATCAGGAAATCCTAGAAACAAGCAAGGTTCTTCTGACTTTTCTTGGGAAAAATAAAAGTGACAAGATAAGTTTTGGATTATAAATTCCCAATAAAACCGATGTTGGGAAATTCTAGTTTAAAAGTTTAATATGTTTTTTCAGGTTTTTAATGATAGTTAAAAAAAATTACGTTGGAAAATACGTTGCATGTTCTCTTTATGCACGTAAGAATTAGGCGTTATCATGGCGCGCTGTGACATTACTTTTTCCCAAAGTTCTAAAGTGCAATATGCTTTGAGATTTTCCACGGAATCTGGAGTCAATGGGTCCTCATGCGTTATACCCTGGTAAAAAATATCTCCTGTGAACAAAATGCATTATTTTGAACGATGCAATTTTTTTTCGGACAACATTTTTGTAAATTGATTTTTGGAAAACTGGAATCACCAATAGAATTTTGGGTGAGCAGGTAAACATCCCTCCTGTCCGAGAGCAAATTGCATCCTGTGTTGCAAAGATTCAGCCTTTTTTTGAGCAACGGATTCGAACTGCCTGTGAAAGACATTGAACTGCCCATTAACTTGGACCTGGAACTGCCAATTAACTGGGACACTGAAAGCGTATCCAAAATGCTTGGTGGCCTATATGGCAAGCTCGAAGATTGCGCGTCTTCTTGTGAAGTCCATGAATTCAATATTATCGTATTTTCTCCGCTCAACTGACTCGATACAGCAATCACTTCAGTTTCGTTCCTCAAAAAATATTTTCTCGTAAATAACAAAATTACCATATAATTTCGGTAATTGCATCAAAAAAATGTTGACTCAATAATTCAATTTGTTACGTGAATAATATTTCTCCACATTTTTTCTGTTGAAAAATCGAAATCAAAGTACCTGTTATAAACATCAGCCATGAGAGGAGCACTTTTGAAATTGTGAGTCCATTTTTGCTGAACACATTCTCTCGCGCGCTTATCGACTAAAAGTAAACTGTGGTATGTCCCAGCGTACTGGCAATTCTCATTTCGACTTGCGAAAAGGAGACTAATTTTTTCACATTTTTCCAAATTGTTTTTTGGACACAGGCTCAAAACAGGACGTCCCATTGATAACTAAAAAAATGTTCCATCAAAAAATTGAAATTTTTATTTTTCGTTATTATTGAACTTACTCTTGTATCGAGGTAGTGAATGCAGCATCTATCAGTGTACACTAGAACATTTTTATCAGATTCTTGGTATTTGATACATGTCCAATTGTCTGAGTTTTCGGTGTCAGAAACGACTTTGCTGTGGGCGATTTGATGACTGCAAATAATTGATTATCTAATTAAAAAAAAAAAAATGTGTCTGAGCAGAAACGCACCATTTATAAAATTACTTCATTATCTCTAGAAAAAATTGATTAGTTTTGGAAATTTTAAATACTTAAATTTACTGAAAATGTTCCCAAAATTAGGGTTTTCTCATTTTTTAGGAAATGCCTTGAAAATGCTATTTTTCCTGTGCCTCAAAACTTCTTAACATTTCCTCAGTAATTTTTTTTACTGGATCCAAAAATTGCAAAATGTTTCTCGAAAGTTCATTTGTGTCTCAAAATAACAAAAAATGATGCAGTTTGACTAATTCACATATTACTAAACAAAAAATTTGATTTACTTTTCCGTTAAATCCCACAGCGAAACCGTTCTGTCAGCGTTAGCTGTACAGCAAAAATTTGGATCCCATGGATGCAAATCTGCACTAGTGTAGGGAATAATCGACGTTTGTTTTTCAATTTCTTTAATGTCTAAATTTTCTGCCGTTTTTTGTAACCTGTATAAAATGCAATTATTTTTGAACCTTCCCATTACAATACCTGAAATGGAAAATATATTCAGTTAATTTCATTTCAGATCTAACATTGGAATAACATTTTTTTTTTTATCATTCAACTTCAATAAAACATGTTCTTTCATTCAAATATCTGAAATTTTTCTTACTCAAAGTAGACCCGGTTTTGTATAAAAATTATGATTTTCTTAAATTTTTAGACGTGAGTGCTATTTTTTTAAATGCATGATTTTTAATGTTTCTAAATACAAGAAAAAAAAGATCAATCTTACATGTGTCATTTGCTATTGTGTGCTTCAACTCGTACAAAGTGTGATTAAAACTGCACTTCGAAGCATTTTTCAAAATTGGTTTCCAGATGGATTCTCTCCGGGGCTGTACAGGAGTCGCCACTGAAATAAACGACCATTGGGGAAAAAAAAGATAATTTTTTCAGATTTTCTCTTGGATATTCAAAATTCAGAATTACCTAATTCTGAAGTCAATGGAAAAAGAAGAACATCGACACCACCAAGAATTATGTTTCTCAAAGTTCCTCCAGTATAATACCAATTGTAGGTCTAAAAATTCACGAACAACAATTATTTGCAAAATTTCAATTATCACAGGTTGATCAGAAACAAAATGCGATACCAAATTTTATGTTTTGGTGTAAAATTGATACAATTTTTGGTTGTGTATCAGTTTTTGCAGTATTGAAGTTACAACAAAAAATGTTACGATTTCAAAATGAGAAATTATTATGCTTGCAGTTAACAACTCAATTTTTATAACTTCAGTTACTTTCAGGAACAACATTGTATAGTGAAATGCCAAAAATCACTAACAAAATTTTTTTAAATATTCTGAACTTAAGACTATAAAATTACACAGAAATTTGATTTTTTTAAGTCCTGCACTTGAATGTGAAAAATTCTGGAGAACAGTTTACCCCATTAAAATATGGGTCTGGATCAGCTTCCACGACTTCTGCCATTTGAGCCACATATTTTGGTATGTTTGGACATACTTTTTTGCTTCTCTTGTTTTTTTTGAACCACTTCAAGTCCTTCTGGAGTGGCAATTGTGCATCTACAAAATGAAGAACGTACATTTTATAACTTGTTATTTTTTTTCCTTAAAAATAAGAATGAATATTCACATACTATTTGCATTTTTCTTGTAATGAATTTTGATTCTATCAATGTCGTTTTTGATCTCAGCTTTTATCGCCAGCAATTGCAGTGCTGGATCCTCTCCGCTAAAAACTGAAAATTTTAGTATAGTTATGAAAAAGTAACAATGAACTAAATATTTATTCATCTCATCTGTTAGTTACTTGTCTGAATACTCATGAGGGCATTTCAAAAATTTTGAAAAGATTTGACAGCAAAGTTTGAGAATGGGACTATAAACTTTTGATTATTTAAATTTTTTATTTTTGGGAAACATGAAAACTTTTAAACTTTGAAACTTTTATCTCAAAATACTGATACACGAATTTCAAAGCCTACAATTTTTATATATTCGTCAAAAACTGGTAGAATTTATATATCGAGAAATGTGCATGAATTTTTTATGATATATAAATAAATGAACAAATAAACCTATAAAGTATAAATATAATATACCCAATCGTGAAAATGGAGCCGGTGGCAATAGCGGCTTTGGAAAATCACAACTATACGGAAAATTTCTGCACATTGCCTTTGCATTTTCGGCATCATAAACATATGTACAGTCCTCATCATCCTCATCACCATGCTTACGCTTATGAAGATTATATCCTGGCACGCGATAATGGGCATTTTCCGTCAAAAAAAAGGCACACAATTTCTCATGAACATTCCGTTCCGCCCTTACTTTCGGGTCATTGCTTTTTTTTAAATTATCCTGTTGTAGCTGCTCCATATTTAACAACCACTAATGTACTGCAGTGTACAACAAAATTTGAAGCACAAATAATTCCTTATTTTAAGAATTGATTTTTTGCTCTCTTGATTTTACTCAACTTTTGCGAGTGTTTTTTACCAAGTTACACCGAAATCAACGGACAATCGAGTTTTCTTACATTTTGTCGGCGATTTTCTCTCTGTGTATTCATTATTGTTTATTTTCGTTTATTATTGTTATGATTTTCTTCGCCCTTCCATGAGGGGAGAATCCCCCTTTCGTTCTTTGTGCGGCTTTTTACATCGTGTCAAGAGTTTTGTTGACACACGTACCAACAAAATGAGTTAGAAGTTACTACACCTTCGCCATATTGAATTACGAGGAAGTCTCGAGAAATAGCTTCTTACCTTCAGCAGGTAACAATTACGAATATAATCATAATATTACTCCAACATTGTCAAAAGTTTCCTGTTTCATTTGCAAGTTTTTAAAATTTAGCCTGTTGTTTTGACTCGTGGGTGCGTGAAAAAAAGTGAAATTTGTCAAAGAATATCATGGCAGTGCGCGTGCAGTTTGAAAATAACAATGAGATTGGAGTTTTCGCCAAATTAACCAATTCCTATTGCCTGGTGGCGATAGGTGGAAGTGAAAACTTTTATAGGTTATTATTCCTAAAATTTGGTCGCAATTCCGCATTTGTTGATTTTTCAATGTCGGGATTGTTAATTACTGTTCTTTTTTCAGTGTCCTAGAGGCCGAACTGGCGGACACAATACCCGTAATTCATGCCTCCATATCCGATTACCGTTTCATCGGTATAACATGCGTAGGTGAGTGCATGGTCGAAAGCTATTTTTGATAATAGCAGTCTTTTTTATTACTGCATATAAATCCAGTAATTGTGCTGTTTATTGTTGGCATTAATTGGAAAATGTTGTCTCCCTACTGGGAAATAAAGGAACCATAAATAATTTTGCAAAGTGACTGTTGCCCAATGTTGCGAAATGTCTATTTGAATGTCTTTTCAAGACCCATTGTTCAGATAATTTTTTAAATATTTTACAGGAAACAAAAATGGGCTATTGGTACCCGAAATCACTACGGATGCCGAACTCCAGCACATACGAAATTCACTTCCAGATAGTGTCCAAGTTCGAAGGGTCGAGGAGCGACTTTCAGCACTGGGAAATGTCATTGCTTGCAATGACTACGTCGCGCTTGTTCATCCTGACTTGGACAGAGTATGCAATTATTTATTTCTTTTGCAGAGAATTTTACTTTGTATCATTTGCATTCCTCAAAATCGTAATTTTGAGTAATGAGATAGAGATGCTAATTTTTGAAAGAAGTAGAAAATGTTTAAAATCCTCTCTTTATATCTTTGCCTCATTGCAAAATATGTACTATGGTTCTTCAACTTGTTTTCTAAATATTACATTATTTTTCAGGAAACCGAAGAAATCTTGGCTGACACATTGAACGTTGAAGTTTTCCGACAAACAGTAGCGAGTAATGTCCTCGTGGGATCTTACTCAGTTTTATCAAACCGGGGAGGATTGGTGCACCCTAAAACTTCAATCCAGGACCAAGATGAATTATCTTCATTATTACAAGTGCCGTTAGCGGTAATTGAAATAGAATTCGAATCTGTCCATTGAGTACTACTTGACATATTTACTATCATTGAAAATTTTGAACCCCAAAAATGTAGATAAAAATGATTGAAATCAATTATTAAAAAAAAATTGTTTTACAAATATTCATCAAATTATTTATATTATATTCATCAAATAAATTGATAAATAAATATTTGCAAATTCAAAATCCAACATTATGTCATAAAACTTGATACTTCTGAAAGTTCATATGAAATCAAATGAAATGTCATCAGGTTTTAACAAAAAATATACATTTATCTCACAGGCAGGCACAGTCAATAGGGGGTCAGACTCGATAGGCGCTGGCATGATCGTCAATGACTGGGTGTCATTTTGTGGCATGGATACAACTTCGACAGAAGTTTCTGTCATTGAAAGCGTGTTCAAATTAAACGATGCCACACCAGCTGCCATCACATCAACCATGCGGGCTTCGCTCATTGAAAGGTAAAGAAAAATTATTTCCTTTGCTAAAAAAATAATTGAAATTGAATTTAATTGATTTTTCTTAATTTTTGTTCCAGTATGTCGTAGGGACGCAAAATGACATAAGCTACGAAGAAGAAATCATTAATTATACTTGACTATGTTAACCAACGTGCAAAATAAAAAACAAGTATTAATCTTTGTATAAAATCATTGGATGTTTTTTTGTTTCTTTTAATAAAAGAAATCAAGGAGCATTGTGGAAAATGATTAAAAATGGAAATATTCAATTTCTTTTGAAGAGTTTGAAATACATGAGGAATTGAAAATGATAATTACGGATTGGAAAATGTAAAATTAATAGAAAAATGAAGTCACCATAGTAATATTGAGATTAAAGAGTCCTAAATAATTTCTAGTTATACAAGTTTTGCAATGAATGAATGTTCGATTCTTTAAATTTTGGTTTTGATATATATATATTCTTATAAATAATATAATTATTTATGAGTTTGAAAATGAGTTCTCGTATTTTTATTTGTTGAAGTTGAATCTCAAATCTGATCAAAATTTGTCGATAGTTTTAATTCGAGAAATTTATCGATAGCTGCCGATATCGATTCTAATTGTCCTTGAATCGAGTTTTCATTGCACAGGTGACAGGTGAACGATGTAAACAAAAAAAGTGTGGGTCTCAAGAGCACTCAAGAGTGAAAGAGAAAACGCGTGAAAAGGAGACTTGTTTTCCCTTTTATTGCCTTTTATGGGCATGACGTGAGAAATTACAAAGTGCAGAGAGATCTTACGGTTTTTGAAATCATGGTTCGCGTGATTAGCCAGGAAACTTACAATGAAACCGTCGAACAAAATAAGGAAGATTTTTCCTTGTCAACGGAAGAAGCGATTGAAGAAACAATCAAAGAATTCGAGGCTCAGGTGAGATTTGTTTTTGTTTGACATGTGCAATGCGTATTCTTATTCGTTTTTATTGTTATTCAAGTGTCAAATTAAATTTGTCGTGTAACATTGATTTTGTTTGAAATTGTCATGTTTATGGTCGTAAAGTGAAGTTTTGTTCAAAAATAAAAAATTCAAAAATATACGGAAATGTTGGTTTAAATTTGTATTGTAATCTATGAACTAGTGTATTTGTCAATTTTCATGTGTGATTTTCAAATTAAAAAAATGATAAATTCTGAATGTACCAATTTCTGGATTGTTAAACTTCCAGATTTAAAAGTTGTAATGATCAAGTTAATGATATTGTGCATTTCTTTTTTTTTTCAATGTTGCAGTCGTTAAAATTGTTCCCATATTAAATTTTTTGCAGTTGAAAACAATTTTTTCACAACGAATAATTTTTTTCAAGTCCATGATAAATTATTCAAATATACATTTTTATCATTAAAAAATGAAATGAATAAATCAATAAAAACGTATTAAAAAATACTGACCTCTAAAATATTTTCATACATATTTTTCGTTATCAATTTTTCAGGGGGTTGATTTGAGTAATATCATCAAAGATCTTTCTTTGGATAAAAAATCTGATGCTCTGCTTTCTTGCCTGGAGGAGCTTTCCGACTGCATCAAAAACAAAACTTACGAGTCGATTCCACAGCTGCTGAAAAAATTCAAAGCCGAACTGGATAAAGATATCGCGCGTAGAGTGTATTCCGGGAAACATGGCGGATATAAAATTTTACTTGACCTACTTTCCCAGTGCAGAAGCAATGTTTCAATAATTCAACTGGCTTTGCAAACTATCACATCCCTAATGACAGGAAATCCAGACTTGCTGGATGACGCTGGAATCGCTCTCCAGATGCAGTGAGAATGGAATTTTCCATATTTTTCAAATAATATAAACATGGACAGAAAAATAACACTTTATGTTTATAGATTTCTGGAAAACCAAGATGATCCTATGACTCTGCAATACTTGTTACAATGGATCAAAGAATGCTGCCTGAAACACGAAAACAACAGGCAGAACATTTTTCGAGCTGGCATTTTTGAGAAACTGAAAAATTTATTGGTCGACGAAAACACGAACGGACCAGTTTTGCAGGACGTTTTGGGTGTCCTCAGGTCTTTGGTTCTGGATGATGACGTCAGGCACGAATTTGGAAAAGCCCATGAACATGCCGCAACTATTGCCAGGGGAACTCTTCGTGTCCTCACGAATTTGCTCTCGAGTACATGTTATTTCGTTACAATAATGACGTCTATAAACATAAAAGAACTGTCATCAAACAATTCAAAAATATTAATAAAAAGTAAAAACTTCGTTATCAAATTGTTAGCCTAACTAGGTCCATTGATGCTACGTATGAAAAACTATATTTTTGCTTCATTCAGTGAAATTTTCGTTCTTTAAGTCACTGTTTCATAATTTTGTCAAATAACTTTAATGCAAAAACGACTATTTTCCAGAATTCAAGAACGACAAATCCATAGTCGGCGACGTAATGCTGACTCTGGCGGTTCTCATAGTCAGAAACGAGTTTTGCCAAGACGTGGAAGACGCGGGTGGTTTGAAATTCATTATGGACGTTTTGACTGATTACCCTGACTCTGAAAAGCTCAACTGGCAAGCTCTAAAATTGCTCAAAGCCCTTGCTGGAAATGACGATGTCAAAGCTCACATTATCACTTCGGGATATGTGCCACTCATAATTTCCGTTATTTATAGGTTTAAGGTAAATTGAAAAATCAATTCCCCTCTACTAGGATTAACTAAAAATCTAGGGTATTTACACGAATAATTGTAATAATTCATGTATAATCACGTAAAATTGACTTACAGCATTCGGAGTCACTGGTCGTCGCAGCTCTAGCGTGTATTTCGGCCTTGACACTAAGGAGTCCTGCAAATGCTGGGGTTTTTTATGATTGTGGGTCACCTTCGATAATAATCGACGCCATGAAAGCTTATCCGAAAAGTGTTAGTGTTATAAGGCAAGCTTCTTGGGTCATTCGGAACATGAGCGTGCGGAACAAAAAGGAGGCTGGGGAATTTATTTCGTATGGAGTCGAGGAACCCTTGAGGAGCGCCCTGCAAATAAAAGACGTGGATTTAGAAAATGACGTGAAAGCGGCTTTGAGAGACTTGGGCTTGAAAGTGGATTTGAAAGAAAGATGGACAGGCAAAGGCGGCGTGCTCTCTAACTAAGTTTACTGTTCGCCAGTGAAATTCGTCTAGTGAATTTAAAAATTTTTTTAATTGCCTTCAACGATTTCAGTTGTACAAATAACGAAAATGATTGTGCAGGAATTTTTCTTTGGGAATAGGGCACATGACAATTTAATCTCCAACAATACTGAAAACTTGTATAATTTTTACGTGTAACAATTTGCGGGAAGAAATTGTTCCTCGAATTTGTTATTATTAGGTTTTTCTATGTTGATGAAATAAATCATACTGAAAGATGATCTTTTGGCTCATTTTTTCTAAGGGTCGTGTATGGAATATTCAAAATTTTTGCTATATATTATGGCTCGCCTGTTTATTAATAAATACAAATGTTAACGATATCTTAAAATACATATTATCAAAACCTACAATATTACAAAATTTGGCAGTGTCTTCAAACATCGTTTTCATTATTCTAAACTGAAGTTCCTATACAAAAGTTTGCATTGTATTGTATAATACTTTTTTGTCGTGATGTTTACTCGAACGAAGAAAAAACATATTATCTTCTGCAATGCATCATGTTGTAAATAAAATCATAATTATTTCACATTCCTGCTTTATTTACATATTGTCCATTTTTCGCATGTGCTTAGAATTTTCCGTGTGCAATGTCAATTGATTGACGGCGATTAAGTTGTTTGGAACTGAAGTTGAGGCGAAGATTCCAAAAGTTATTCCCGACAGCCGCAACAAGCTTTCTTGTAATATTTGATACGGCACAGGCGATTTTTCACTGCTAATGGACAGCTCGGGTACTTGTCAACGCAATCAGTGTAACTGGAAAGTTCTGAAATTCCGATCGGAAAATGGTTATTCATTGATGAATTCCTCGTTCCTCAAGTTCTGAATATTTTTCTCCGTTTCTTCGATCTTTTTGCTAAAAATTCGGTCATTTTGAAAAACATTCCGTTAAACGTACTTTCAGTAATACTGGATCTGACGGTTAGAGGTTTAACCGTAAGTGGTTCAAAATCATCGCAAAACTGCTCGTTACAAGACATGACTTCCGAGGGTTTCACTGACTTGGAACAGCTCGAATCATCGGTTCCGTCATAATTCATGCAACGCACGAGTCGCGTTCTCGTACCTCCGCCGCACGTTACAGAACACTGGAATACAAAATTGAAATTCCACTTTTTACAACTGACATCTACTTGTGCAAGTTATAATTTATTTAGGAATATAGTATTTCATTCCCAGTTTCCATTCTCTTGTTTGTTTGTTGCATATAATTAACTAAAATAACATAACTAACTAAAATAACCCTGCTGGGTCATCAGCAAGGTTGTGCAATGATATAACATTACAAGTCATTGCATTACCATTACAGCGATCAGAATCTTTGAAATATCGTGGATAAGAAATTACAATTCAGAAAATGTTGAGAAAATTTAGGAATTTTAGAGGAACTTTAACAGTTTTCAACAATCATGTAAGAAACTTCCGAAAATTTTTAAAAATTTCGAAGATTTCTAAGAATTTTAAAGATTTTCACGAAATCCGCATATTTTCAGAAATGTCAGAAGTTTTTGAGAATAACATGATTTCTAAATATTCCCGAAAACTTGAACATCAATTTTGGAAATTTTGAACAATTCCGAAAATTGTCAAAAATTTTAACTATTTTCAAAAATTTAGAATAATTTCGAAAATTCCATAAAATGGAAATAATTCCAACACTTTCCAAAAATTTCATAATTTACAAAATTTTTTAAGAACTTCAACAATCTTCAACCATTTTGGAAATTTTGAACATTCTCAAAAATTTGGGAGATTTGAAAAAATTGTAATTATTTTCAAGACTTTGGAAAATTTTTTTAAATTTTACAAAATTGTAAAAAATGCCAAAAATTTCCAAAAATAAAATAATTTCCAGAAACTTCAACAATTTCCAACAATTTTGGAAATTTTTGAGAATTTCGAAAATTCCAAAAAATTTCTAACATTTTCAAAAATTTAACGAAATTCAATAAATTTCAACAATTTACAAAAATTACAGAATTTCTACAAATTTTCAAAAACTTTAACAATTTTCCACAATTTTATAAATCTTGAAAAGGTGTGAAAATTCTTAAAAATTCCGGAATTTTGCGAAAATTTCTACCATTTTCAGAACTTTATAAAATGTTCAACGATTCCATAAAATTTAAAAAATACCAACATTTTCCAAAAATTACATAATTTACAAACATTTTCGAGAACTTCAACAATTTTTAACAATTTTGGAAATTTTAAACATTCTCAACAATTTGGGCAATTTGAAAAAATTTCAACTATTTTCAAGACTTTGGAAA
>JAPYZK010000408.1:0-59784 GCA_030522785.1 Platygaster equestris
CGTATGAGTCCAAAACAACTTTTTGCCCTTTGGGGCATACGGTACTTTATACACCGAAGGCAATAAAAAGGTTTTTCGGACCTGATCAGGTCAATAAAGGACCGTTTATTGCGCTTAGATGTATAAAGTAAATTAATTGTGTTGGATGATAGTTCATGTCATATCAAGGAAATTCATGAGATTCGATCTTCATTTATGGGACTTCGAGGGGTTTCAAGGGGCAACAAGGTGAAAGTTGCTGACACGGTGGGGGGAGATATCAAGGGTTTCCTCTTTATATTAATCGAAAGGATCTCGATCGCTTTTCATGAATATGATGAGACTTGATGGGATTTTGAGGGAACGTTAAGGAAGATCATGAAGTATCAAGAGAACGTACGGGAAATAAGAGAAAATGTCAGCATTCCAGAAAAATTTCTTGGATTCCATGGTTATCTATAGGATGTAAAGGGACTTCATAGATGTTATAGGAATATAAAGGGAGTTCAAGGGATTTCAAGATATATTAGTGACATGAGGAGACTTTATGCGATTGGAAGTAAATTAATGGGATGTAATGTTGAATGATTTGATACACCGAAAACTAATGAGATTAAAGAGTTATTCATGGGCCATGCTAGGATTCAATGAAATGCTGAGTATATGAATGGTATATATGTCATAATGTAAAGGAATAAATCTATAAGGATCAGTAGTAACTAATGGGATATAAAGGTAGTTAACGTAAGTTCAAGTTAATGGGATATAAAGGAAATTCATGGAATTCAAAGGAATCTACAGGGATGGGAAGGAATTTATGAGATTCGCAGGAAATTAATGATATTGACTCGTAATTTACAAGATGTCAAGGGACTATATAGATGGCACAGGGAGTTAATGGGATTCCTAGGGAAACAAAGAGACTTCATGTTATTCAAAGTAAACTAATGTGATTCAATGATAAATTATTCAATACACAGGGAATCGATGAGATTCAATCGTAATTTATGGGATATGATGGGGCTTGATAGAATTTCAATGGAATTGATAGAATGTTTAGGAAATCGATAAAACATCAAGGAAATGGGATGGATGTTCTCGACGTGAATATAAACCTTTTCAACGAGGGCTGCTGACACAACGCAAGCTATCACTTGCACTATTCCCAAAACGACGCTCTGCGTGATGGGATCGATATCAGTTTCAGCTGTTTCGAAAATCTGTTTTGCATTGAATATGACTGCGTTGATGCCGCACAGTTGTTGGGCCGCCATCAAGCCATACGCGATAAGGAGCGTCTTCACTACAGGCCCCTTTTTCAGCATCGACCACGGAATTCCGCTCGATTCTGCGTCCGTCACTTGTATCTGTCAACAAATACTCAATTTCCTTGGATTCCATGTTCGATGATGTCAAATCACGCATGTTTAACCTACCGTCAGTTCATCGATTTCGGTACCAACGTCATAGTCCTTCCCCTTCAGACGAACAATCGTCTTCCTGGCAAGTTCCTCCTTACAGTCCAGTATGAGTGACAATGGGCTTTCGGGTGCGAAGAACATCGATATCCCAAACATGATTGGCCCCACAATGCAGAGTGATGAAATTGTTCCTGAATTCTGGGAGTATCCGGTAGAATACACGTAGAGTATCCCACCGACGAGGAATAGTTGGAAGAACACACCCAGTGTGCCTGAATGTCAACGTAATGGTACATTTCACAATAAGTTGGGAATACGGAGCTTTACTAGAAGCATGACGTTGGCGGCGTTTTTTGTATGAATGTGAAGTTTGCAAGACAAGTCGAAGGCGAGTTTTGCAATCACATTCATAATGTTTACGTATAATGTATGTATATGTACAATGTTTATATGTACATCTTTGAGTCATGAATTATACACCTGAATAAATGTTGCATTACATTATATTGTTTTTTAACCTCGAATTTCTTTGCTGCATATTTCAGCGTTGTACATTGGCACGACTACGCACAGTAATCCACCGCAGGCTCCGATGACGAGTCGACCCACAACGAATATGCCCAATACTTGGAAGTTAAAGACCATTAACAACCAGCTGGCTAGCAAAAGTGGTGATATCAGGAGCATGAGAGTTCTTCTACCGAGATGATTGAGTGCGATGGGGGTGAGGAGAGTTATGAGGGCAGCTCCTAGTGGCAATGCGGCTCCGATGATGTTTGTGTGGTGGTGACTAAATTTATATTCGGTCTTCAGTAAATCACTGGCTGAGCTGGACCATCCTAAAGCGCAGCCCAAGGAGAACGCGCCAAAGCTTGCTGAGAACGAAGATTTTTATTTATTTTCAAAATTTTTAGTGATTTTTCACTAGATGTGTTAGATTCTACAGTATATTGTGCGACTAGTGAGAGAAAGAGTAGATTCCTCGAGCGTGGAGATTGCCTCACGAGCGTAGCGAGTAAGAATCTCCTCTTTCGACCAATAGTCGCACACAATATTTTATTCAACAACCGCGAGAAATATGTGATTTCACGGCTCTGGTGAGAGGGGGGAGAGGGTTTGCTACGTACTTTAGGGAGTTAAAAACTAATTATCCCTTTCGTTCCTTAGATTTTCGACGGGATTGATTATGACTGTATTCGACACTTTTGTAAACAACAATAAAAATATTGCAGCAATACACAGTTTTGTAATTTTGAGGTTAGGTTTGTTAAGTTTGACGTTTCCATATTGTCGAGTCGCTCGCCCGCCATCTTGTTTCCATTATCTGTGCGTAAACGGTCGCTAAACTTAGCGTGAGTGAGTAAATAGTTATAGGTTGTTAAAATGAGCGTGGACGAACAGCTTATTCGCCCACTAGTGGGCGAACGAGTTCATCACTCGCATGCCATACGTCAACAATCAGGTAAACCATTATTTCGTCCACTCTCAGCAGGGCCACGAAATTAAATATTTCTGGCGGGCGTTCAATGAATAGTATATTTCTCAACAAGTGCAGAAGGAGCTTTTTTACGAATGTGAGGTTTGCAAGACAAGCCAAAAGCGAGTTCCGCAATCACATTCGTTAAAAAAGCCCTTTTGCACAAGTTGATGACTATATTCTTTCCAACAATGTGGAGAAAATACGATTTTTGACGTTGTGAGCCGTGGAGAAAATCGCATTTTCTCCACGGCGTTGAGAAAAAGGAACTCATTATTTATGTCGACTAAATTTGCTGGAATATGAATATTTTAATATGAAACATGTAACGAATTTTCAATGAATATTGTGTAGTTTCCGTTTTCCCAGATTTATTTTTATTCAAGTCAACGTTTCGCCTACTACTATATTGCGTGGCTATTATTAAGATATTAATGTTGCGCGTAATGAGTCAACTGTGCGAAATTAATTTTGATTGTTCATCTAAACCCTTCAGAATGAACTCTTGGAGTTAAAAAAAAACTCCTAATTATTTAATAATAACTTCGCACATTTTTGGAAAAAGTTAAAAATTCGCCCGTTGAAATTTTTGAGGGAGAGTTCGGACGCCTTGAAAAAAAAATCGTTCAAGTTGTCAGAATGTTATATAAAATTGAGTAGACATCCGAATCTAGCCTTTTTCCGAATTTGAGTCATGTTTATATCAAGATTAATATTCCAACTAAAATTTACCCGTTTATGGAAGACATACCAATTTTTCGGGTGAATTTACATAACCTCATACGAATGACACTCAACAATATGTCAAATCCGAAAAATGACGATATTTTGGAACTCTTTGTTTGTTCTAATGTCAAAAGACATGTACCCTGTAATTTTGGAAAAAAGTCGGCCCTACACAGTCGGAGGGGGGCAGAGTGTCCGAAACTCTCCCTCAATTACCATATGTTATTACGTAACGTAATGGACCATGCTTATACAATCGACCGAATTGTTCGTCGAGTTTTTCTTATCTCTCAGCATAATCGTATAACAAATTTGTTTTCCTCGAATGGTGCATGAGTTGAATAATTGCATGAGTTGTATCTAACCTGCGATGGCAGCGAAATACTGGGGAATCAGTTTGCTGCGTGATACGGAGCCCTTCATGTTGCTTACTGTGTTCTTTCGAACGAACTGGACTCGAAATAAAATTCAGTGGCACTGTAGACTGAAAAAGGATATGGCGAAACTTTTTATGCCTGTCGATCTTTTATGTTGATTGATTTAATTGTTGAAATAGGGTGATAAACATTCAACACTGACGATGGCTCACTTATTGGTGGAATAAAATTAATATTTTCTGTTTTTCTGGGTCATGAGCGACAGATCTGGTTTTCGATTTCGAAGTATCCTTTATAAGTAGTAGGCATTGCTTCTGAGATGTTCATGAATTATAGAACAGTGAAAAAAGCGGCGCTAAGGGGGGAGTACGATATTAATTTTATTGAGTAAATTCGAAGTAAATTCCGTCAGATTTAAAATCGATTGACAATCATTATTGCTCGATGCGAACACTGCCACTTGATTCTATAAAAGTATTTTTCGCGTATGTCGTTCATTATTTTGACTGGCATAATTAGAATCAATTAAAAACGTGAAATAGACAGTCAAGTACGTGAAGTTTCTTGAATACTTAATTCATAACATAATCACTTGATTTTAAAGCCATTTGTTGCAAAAAAAAATATTAAATTTTTTTCGGTCGCTTGAAATAGTAGAGTCTTTGCATGAGAAAAATTTTTCTTAACTTATTATGCGCGTTTAATGTAATTCGAAAAAATAATCGACACGGGTTTTTTCGATTTATCGAGAAATCAAGGAAAAAAACGCTGTGACGTCACTAGCCTGTGTCTGTCAATTTCACCGACACCACTGGAGACTTAGAAAATTATGAAGAACTCTTTGATGTTTTCGAAAATTTGGGAAATATCCGAAAAATTGTAAAATTTTGTTGAATTTGGAAAATGTTGAACATTTTTGGAGTCTTCGAAAATCTTTAAATTTTTGAAAACATAAATTTTCCGGAAATTTTCGAAATCGTTGAACAATTCATAAATTCCGAGTCGACGCTAGTCATCGAGTTTGTACGTATATAATTATAGGTATTATTTAACAAACCAACATTACATCAACTTAGGTAAGTACAATTGAACAACATTCACAAACAATATCTATTTTTTCACTTGTTGGGTCAAAAAAGTAAGTTATCACCAGTTATCACTTTACATACAAGTGATTGTAAAGCGCTGATTGTAACTCGCCTTCGGCTCGTGCCACAACCCTTCATTTCGTCAAAATCGACAATTGCCAGCGTGCGCAACACAGTACTTTTCTCCACGATGGCCGAAAAATACACTTAAAGTACCAATTTTGAGGTTAGAGCGAAGAAAAAACAATTTTTTCACGTGTCAAACTTCCTGTTACCTCTCGCTAAAAAACTTCAATTGCGACTTATATATCAACCCCCTAAATTTGCCCAAAAATTTTTGTCCCCCTAATCTTCCCCCTAAAAATTGTTTCCCCCTAAGAGCCCGAAAAAACCATAAATTTAGTAGGAAAACCCACTGAATTATAATATAGATACATATATTATGTTGCACTGGATAGGGGATGACGTCATTCCTCGTGACCACAATAGAAACCATTTTAACTTTGGTATGTTTTTGAATTCCATTATGTAGTCAACACAATGAACCCCGATGGTCTATGCTTATCTTTTTCGCACTCCGTGAGTGCGAACGAGATAAACACAGACCTTCGGAGTTTATTGTGTACAGGCCTTCAACTAACTGTATACATATATACATATATTATGTATATGCAATCTTATGCTTTACTTTCATCGTATTTGAAATTTCGCGCTGATATTCGAAAACATATCAAAGTTTAAATGGCTTCAATGCTGGTCACGGCAAAGCATTGCAGAATCCCTAAATTGGCAACACTGAGAGAGATTTCCTCGACTTGCTCGGCATTATTCATCTCCTCAACTCGGTTATTTCCGCCCGCGTTCGCGCCCACTTCGGACGTTATCGGCTGCGTTCGGATATCTGGTTTATCCGTTCGTGTGACGGGAAACGTTTCAAATGCATCAAGCAAATCGCAAAGTGTACGAAAATCTTTTTATTGAAACCGAAGTCGGGTCCAAATTCAAACATTAGTTTCTTCAAAAGTGACCACTTCATTTTTCGCATATATTTTATTAAACAATTCCACGACTCCATCAAACATGAAGATTCTGAATTACACGTCGGAAAAATTCCATGATTTTAGGATGATAACAAAATGTAGAATAAACAACATCTCCTGCAGTATAAGAATTCATCGGATGAACCATTTTATTATCAGTTCCAACTACGTAAATACATTCACATGTTTAAAGTAATTCGTCACGAGTACACAAAGTGTTCCGCTAGTCGTCAGAATATAATTTTTGGAGCCAAAAAGCTTTTCATCCGACAATGTATCCGTAGCTGCCATAAGGGTATCTGCCATAAGCCCAATTATAAGAGGGGTACGAGGGGTAGTAACCAGTACGTGGGTAGTAATATGACGGATAGTAGTATTGGAATCCTATAACACGAAAAATCAACTAAATAAATGAATTAAACCTTTATTACCAGCATGTACTTGGTATTCAGATTTTATTACATGGTTTATTACATGGAATTTTTAACAATTCCACTCGGTGGTAAAAAGCCGCCATCTTGTTTTTAACGGTTGTTTTTGTTTTTCGCGAATAACTCGCGTGTTTTTCATTTAATAAAAAAATGTAATGATTCATTTTTGTAGCAAATTTAATTCTCTACAAATTTGCACGAGTAACTTTTTTTGTTACTCTCGATTGTTCAAAAGTTACAGCGCATTTTGTTCAACAAAGTAGGGAATGAGTTTTTTATGATCGTCACATCTTTTTTTGTTACTCAAATGAAAAAATTGTTCGAGTAAAAGTTGTAGAGCTCTCAATTCTTCACATTTTTTATCCAAACAACTTTTTGGTGAACGGAATTTTGAGACCATTTATGTCCTTTTTACCTGGGTATAATAAGTTCATTTTCTGTTGATCGTTGAGTCGCTCATAATTTTTCATTTCCTCGATGTTCGACGGGATCGATTCTTTCTCCCCTTTTTGTTCTTGTTTCGGTTCTTCTTTTTCGATCGCTTTGCCAGAGATCGAGGACACCATGAGAACCAAAACTGCCAAAACCAACTACGAAAATGAAAATTCGAAGATTTGAAATAAATTATGAACGTTCGGAAATGTGTGAGTGGTGTTAATCATCACATCGATGTAAAATAGCATTTTTCGATACTTACGAAAGTCTTCATGTTGATGGATGATTTCTTCAAATCACGATTGCAGAACTAATGACAAAATTAAGAAAATCTGGAGTTTTTATAGCAAGTTCTCTTATCTCTGTGTCATTGAGGAACGATATTTAATGAAGTTTTAACCCTGGAATATGCAAAATTCATGCCGTGCATGAATAGATAATTGCCGTCGATTTGTGTACTTATTTGAACAAGCCATGTGTTTGACGCATGAAATTCTGAAGACGGAGATCATTTTTTTCGGAAAAATTGGACGGAAATCAGTGTTCGTGATGTATGGAATTATTTTCATGATTTGAGTTTGTTGACGATTTTTTTGTCAAATCCCCAGAAATTGGAAAACTAAAATTATAGTTACGATCAATGGACTATTTTCATCAGATAATCATTCGAATTATCGAAGTATCGAAATGTTTGCCCAGGCAAAAATATTCCGTGGGAAATTCCATAATGAAGATGAATCGAAAAAATTAGGTCGCAGCTGTAGAACACTCATCTCGTGGAGTCATATTTCAATATTACATTCAGAGATTATATTCTCGATTTTCATTCAATCTAATGTGACAGGTCCTTTTGAGACTGTATTTTGCTTGATTTTTATTTGTGGAAACAAAAAATCAAAATCTTGAATTGCTAGAGGAAAATATTTTTTGACGTTTGCTCGTAGATATTAAATAAAAGTTTCTCATTTTTATTTTGTTCATTAAGAGATTAAAAACACGTACGGCTGCAAAAAATGGAGCCGGGACTTTTTTACTCTTTCGAGAGCAGTTTGAAGTATCTGGATTTGTCAGACAATTTTTTGGAGGAGATACACGAGTGAGTTGTACAAAATATGCAAAAAATTGATCGTTATCAATGATTTTTGATGATCATTTTGTGTAATGCAGGGGGACGTTCCGGTATTTACGAGTTTTGGGAAAACTTCTTTTGAACGACAATCGCATTCACACAATCCATCCAAACTCTCAAAAATTTGGAAAATCAACAGTTTTTGGACATGTCTCAAAACAAATTGAACTTCGATAACAGCGAGAAAGCATCACCTTTCGAGAAAAATGTCAACATTCGTAAACTGCGTTTGAAGTTTACGAGTTTTCAACGTGTTGATAACAGTCACTCAACTCCATGTTCTTTTTTTGAATAGGCCAAAGAGTTTTCCGAAAAATAATATTTCTAAAAAATACTTTTTGTTCGAAAAAATATTTATTAACAAATATTGAAAAAATTTTGTTGAATGCATTTTTTGAAATATCGGAACAGAATAAATTAATGACAATTAATCCTACTCATTTTCACTTACGAATGAATAGATGTTGGGCTCGAAATTGTTTTTTTCGTGATCGAAGGTAACGATCTTCTGAACGCTCATAATTCAGTGACTTATCGATTTTCCATAGGCGCCCAAGCTGGGCACGACGAGACGAAGCTCCGCGCGCTCGGCGACAAAAAAATTGTTTGCGATAAAACAAATGTTGTGCGGTGAAAATTTCTTTTTGCTTGTAATTCTATATCGTTTTAGGCACACATAAAGCTGAAAATCAATCAATTATCGCGAGAAAAACATATAAAAATCGCTAGTTGTTCATTAAAAAGTTTATAAACAATATGAAAAATTCAAAATTTTTCGTTCTAAGTACTATCATCAAAATTGGAAACCATTTAACTACATTCTTACAAATTTTCATCCAATTCTATTAAATCCTCTTTACGTTATGAATTATTCAATAAAAAATGTCATAATTGTTGAATCTCTCTAAAAACATAATCGAATTGGAAATTTCGAAAAACCCTTCTAGAATGTGTTGTTAGTTGGTAAATAATGTCGATTACTGTATAAAGAATTTTATTCCATGATCGAGTGAAATTGGGGTGCCCACTTCACGAATTTTAGCTCTGTACGTCTAACGATTTTTCAAAGAATTTCGCAAAGTACATAAAAAAATGATTATTTCTAGTGCAATTATAGTCTATTCCCAGTAAACGTTTGGTAAGTCTACAGACGCGAATCATTCATGTTCAATATTTGACTGATTCAATTTTCGCGCCTTCCAACACACTATTATGTATCGATTAATTCCGTTGGCGATATTTTTGGCGACAACGGAAAGAAATATGGCGACTTTTCGGCCTCCAGATGGCGACCTAGTCGGCGCAAATCTTAACAACGTGGAACTTTAGTGCGAGCAGTCGAGCACATCTGTCAGGATTATTCTACAGTGGACGTGGTTTTCTCGCTTTTATTATTTCATCGGACAATTTTCACTTTTTTAGTGAACAACAAAATACCTACGGTAAATCCTTATTTTTATACTTTCATTCTGTGTAATTTCCCGATTTAATTGAAATCAAATATTATTTCCATCGTTTTTCGCACCCGATTTTGATTGCTAGAAGTTTCCACGAAAAAAAAATTGGCTGGGAAAAACAATGGAAAATATTTTCAATTTCAATATTTTTAACAACTCAACGATGAACATGAAAACTTCCAATTTTGATCATCATAATTGTGGCAATCAAATACTCATCAAAGGTACAAAATAAAACAATTAAGTACAATTAATGTCTGTCTTTTTCAATTACTACAGACAATGTCGAAATCAACACTGTGGCACGTGGTATTCACCTCTCTGACACTCTTAATTATGATTCATCGATCAAAATCGACAATCGAGATAGAAGGACTCGGAAACACGATCAAAGAATACACAATCACGTATTTATCCTCCGAGAAAAATATGTCTTTGGATCTGTTTGTAGATTTAATCAAGGAAATGGTGGAAATCAAGAACAGCGAAAACAAAAATTTTGAGACTGTTTTATCCAACACCTTAGTATACCCAAACAAAGCTTACGCCTCGATGATCGACTATATGAAACAAAAATACCCACTCGCGAAGGAAAATATCAAAAAGCTCGAAAACATTTTCAAAGACATCGAAACCTGTTTCGATCGCTTGATGGAAATGATAAAGAACAAAGAGGATTTCACCGCGGAATATGCTCGGAATTTCGTGAATAATTACGCTAGTGTGGCGGAAAAGAAGATTCATGAATTCGTTGGTTTTATCACTTCCGATGGTTTTCTGGGGCAGAATGATGGCGCTTTGAAAGACGTGATGACTGAGTTTGGAAGGGTGAGTGAATTCTGTAGATTCGTACACAAATTACGAATATTGCAAAAATAATACTCCATTGAACACTCTACAAAGAACAGATTTAAAACAAAAACATTTTCGCAGCAAGGAAGAGAGGTGATGTGCGGGCAACGAACTCCGAGACACAAATCTTTCAGCATTTTTAAGAAGTTTTTCTATACTGAATTCAAAGCGTATCTTGTGATCGCGACTGGGAAACAGCTGGAGAGAACAACTCTGTTGGAGGATAAATCTGCAGACATAGGTGATTTCGAAATTTTGAGATTATTCTGAAAGTGTAGATGAGTCTAAAACTGCAGATTTGATAATACGTCATCGCGCGAGCGAGTAATGTTGATTTTGCGAGAGGAAGAGTTGTAGTCCGAGCCGAAGGCGAGGACTGTAATCGTTGAGTAAAATCAACTTTTACCAGGCGAGCGCAATAGTGTATTAATTCGACTTCTAACCGAAAAAGACATCTGAAGTACCACTTTTGAAGTTGGAGTCGAATAAAGTATATAAATCGATGGAATCTGAAAGAAATTGATAGGAATTGATGGGACTTGATGGATATAAATGGGAGTTGATGGAAATCAATAGGAATTGAAAGTCAATGGGAATTAATGAGAATTAATGAAAATTGATAGTAATCGATAGGAATTCATGGAGGTCAATGGAAATTCATCAGAATTAAGGAGAATAGATAGTAATCTATTCCATACATATATATATTATATATATGGAACAGATAGAATCCATACATATATATTATATATATATATAGAATAGATGGAGTCTATTCTATTCTAATTAATATTAATCGATAGGAATTGATAGTAATGAATAGGAGAAATCGATGAAAGTCGACAAGAATTGATGGGAATGAATGGAAGTTGATTACAATCAATAGGAATCGATAGAAATCAATGAGAATGAATAGAAATCAATATGAATTGATAGAAATCAATGAGAATCGATAGGCATCGATGAAAATCGATAGGAATCTATAGGGATTGAGGGCATTTATAGTAATTAATGTAAATCAATTGGAATTGACTGGATTCAATTGAATTCGATGGGAGTCAACAGAAATGAATGAAAATCAATAGAAATTCATAGAAATAAGTAGGAATTGATGGGAATTGACAGTAACCGACGGTAATTGATGAAATCCATAGGAATACATAGGAATTGACAAAAGGCTATTGAATTAATGGAAATTCAATTAATTGAATTATTGGGAAATTGACGAAATTCAATGGGCATCAATGGTACTCTATAGGAATTATGGGAATCGAGAGGAATTGATAAGAATCGATATTAATTGATAGGAATAAATAGTAGGAATCGATAAAAGTCAATGAGAATTGATGGGAATCAATAGAAATTAATAAGAATCAATAGGAATTGATAGGAATCAATGAGAATCGTTAGAAATCGATGAGGATCGATCGGAGTCAACGGGTATCGATAGGAATTGATGAAAATCGATAGAATTCTATAGGGATTGATGGGACTTCATAGGAATTTATGAGAATCAATGAGAATTGATTGGAGTCAATTGAAATGAAAAACGGAATCAACAGGAATTGATAGAAATCAATAGATCAATTAATTGATGGAACAAAGGAGGAATTGATGATGGGAATTAATGGGAATTGATCGTAGTAATTGACGGTAATCAATGATAATGTGTAGGAGTACATATGAATTGATGAAAGTCAACGGTAATTTGTGGTAATCGATGTGAATTAATAAGAATGAATGAGAATTATTGAAATTCAACGGAAGTTAATGAAAATCGACAGAAATCAATGGAAATTGATAGAAATAAAGAGGAATTTCATCAATGGGAGTCAATGGAAATTGATAGAAATCCCTAAAAATTGATGTTAATGGGAATTGATATAATTGAATGAGAGTCAAGTAGATTGAAGTCAATAGAAATCAATAGAAATTGATAAAAATCAATTGGATCTGATAAGAATTGATGGAAATCCATAAGAATCGATGGTAATATATAGGAATGAATTAGAGTCAATTAGAATTGATATAAATCCATAGTCATTGCCGAAAATTCATTGGAATTGATCAAAATTAATAAAAATCGATGATAGTCAATGAGAATTGATGATTATCAATACGAATCGACCGAAATCGATGGCAGTTGATAAGAATGGATAACAATCGATAGTAATCAACGGGAATCGGAAGGAATTGATGAAAATCAATGGTAATGTATGTAAGTTGATAGGAATCTATCAGAATGAATGAAAATTGATGGAAAGTGATGGTAATTGATCAGCATTCATGCGCATAGATGGTAACTGGTAAGAATTAATGGTCAGTCGACAGGAATTGATTCGAATCAATTCGAATGTATGGGAATTGACGAAAGTTGATGGAAATCGATAGAAACCTATTGGAATTGATGACAAATGATGGGAAATTTACGGACGTGACGGAGTGGCCAAAGTGATGGCGGAGCGGGGAGTGGGAGGGGGGGGGGTGGTCGGTGGCGGCGGCCATATTTTTGTATAACATGTATAGACTAATCTACATTCACACAAAATTCCAGACGAAATGAAAACAGAGCACCGAAGGGACCAAACCTCCGCATTCCGAGATAGGATCCTCAATGGTTACTCAATTCTCAGTCGTTCTTTGAGTAAGGAGCCTCAAGAATTCCGAACTTGCGACCCAAGTGTCGGATGGACACGTGGTGAGTGTTCACAATTTCTTCTTTATTCGAACTCGCGTATATTTGTAGCATTGACACAATTTTCCTTGTACAGTCAACCATTTGAACGAATCAGAGTCAAGGAAATGCCTCGAAACACTCATGGCTCTCAAAGCACGGGATCCCTGGTCTGACGACATATATTCCCTGTTCGAGGTGAAATGCGGTCAACCAACCAACTGGCCCAGAGGTAAGGTCGCATCCATTTAATGGAATAACTCTATTGAACACGATAAAACTGCTCAACAATTTGATTTGCTTCCCACAGAACAATCGAATTATTATTTGCGCGAAGGGAAAAACTTCTATGATTACCTGAACACAGATCCTGGGCAGTACGTGAGCTTGCAAGTGGCCAGAAGTGACGTCAGCAATCACAAGTGCGTTGAAAACAGTACAATTCGAAGGTTTTTCATCATATTTCGGGTTATATTGAGTTGTCTGAGTAATATTTCATTTTTTATGTGTCAGAGTTGTGACTGGTATACGATTCTACCAAAAAAACCGGGTACTCTACGTCCAAGTGAAGCAAGGGAGATTGACGAAAGATGGGGGAGTTTATGATGACGAATCGTGGGTACCGATCAGATGGATGTCGTCGCAGAGTCCATCGAAAGCCTGGAAAATTAGGGTTACGAAAAGCGAGGTTTCCGAAGATTCCGTGTATTATGCGGATGAAAATCGCAATGAGAGCTCAAGTTCTGAACTGTTCGTGAATTTCGATAAGATTTCGAGTGATTTTTACATTATGACGGATGCGGTCACGTTCCCCTCGACTTATGCTGTAACCGGTAATTATCATGATTTTTGTAATTTTAGGATAGCATATGCTGGGTGAAATAGTATATTGTGCAACTAGTGGGAGAAAAGGGAGATTCCATGAGCAGCAAATTTCTGCACGAGCGTAGCGAGTTCAGTAACACGCGAGTGGAATATTCTCCGTTGACCAATAGTCGCACATAATACTTTATTCAACAACCGCGAGGAATATGTGATTTCGAGGCCCTGCTGAGAGGGGGGGGGGGAAATAATGGGTTACCTGATTGATTGACGCAACAATCGTCCTTAGAGCTTTGCTACGTACTTAAGGGAGTTGAAACCTAATATTCCCTTCCGTTGCTTTGATTTTCATCGAGATTGATTATGACTGTGTTCGACACTTTTATGAACAATAACAAAAAAATTTCAGCAATTCACAGTTTTGTCATCTTGAGGTTAGGGTTGGGGAGTTTGACGTTTCAATACATATGTCGAGTCGCTCGTCCGCCATCTTGTTTCCATTATCGCTGAAAACAAGATGGCGTTAACGTTCAAAATATGACTCTGTTTCGTTTACGAATGGCTATATTGCTGTTGATGAACAATATAAATATTGCAATTCAGCAATTTGAGAACAACGTTAAAGTAATTTATGAGTCGCAGTATCCCCGTCATTTGCGTGAATGTTTCCTTCACCAACATGTGGGAGAAGTAAATCAACCCGTGGGAAAAGTACTCATTTCTCTTGCGGATCGAATTAACTTCTCCCATGTGTTGGTATTTTTCCCACGCTGTACATCAACAATCAGGTAATCTATTACTTCTCCCACCCTCAACAGGGCCCCGAAATGACATATTACTTGCGGGCGTTGAATGAAATATTTTGTTGAGTAACATTTCCGAAAATGCTGATAAAATGACTGAATAGTTTAACATTTCCGTGATCATTTTGAACGTTCCAGGAGTGCAATTTGTGTACGACGAAAATAATCGCTTGGTGTTAAGTGTCGAGGCAATGAAATTCGGAAATGGTGTATTGCTCCAAAATACGAACGTCACGCGAACGTCTTCGAATGGCAGTCAAGGAGGGTAAATTTAGACGAAAAAAGGTTTTTTTATTGCCCACACTTTTTGATTATCGCGGGTAGAACTTACATTTGATTAGTTGAAATGAGTTGGGGAAGAAAAAAACTTTGTTTTTACGCTGGGCACGAACCCAGGACCTACAGATTTCCGAGCTGACGCTTTACCACTGAGCTACGCGGGTACCGATGTCTTAAGTTCGTTTCCTTATCAAAAAAAGAAAGTTCCCTCCAAAATTTTATGATTGAACCTTGATCTTTAAAGAAAAGTGTCCAGTTTTTGAGGTTTTACGTCCAATTCGTATATTTGAGTGTAATTATGAACCTTCATAACTCGAAAATCGAAGTTTAGAGCAGTAAGAGTGAAAATTTAAAAGTTTCATTTAATTGACGGAAGAAGTTCCCACTCAGAAATTTACACCCCTCGTCCAAATGATAAAAAAATTTTCATTTGTTGTTTCACAGTATCGAGCAACGTGGACAGCGGAAAACACTCAAACGAGTGATGGACCCCATCAAGACCAAATCACCAACATCTCGGAATTCGAATTTGGGAGAAGAAATCGGGTTCAGTGTGATTAACGAAAATTATGGTAGGACTCTAGTGCCATTTTTCGATGGAACTCCGGTGGAAACACTGCCTGGTTCTCCAGTTTCCGGCGTCGAAATTTTCCATAAGAGCGCTGATGGCAACGCTGGTTTTTTCGCCTTCAGTTTGTACGCGTATTATCCTACGAATCACTAAGGATGCAAAAAAATGTTTCATGACTACAATATCGGAAAAATTTCTTCGGTTTTATCTTATTCAAAGAAAAAAAACACTTTTAAATTGTACGGGTTTTCTGAAAATAAAAAATACTTGGTTCCTGACCTGACATAACCTCAGCACAATATGACCTCAAATTTAATTCCCTATTCGGTTTTAAACAGTCTACGATTTTGGCTCGGAAATTTTACCCGTTTATTATTTACGTGGACTTAACCGAATGTTAATAACAACCTTCAATAGTCAAAAAAATGTTGAGTGAATTAAATGCTCACGAGTATCGAGAAGAAAAAAATCTGAAAAACGTTGAAATGAGAATTGGAAATGAGGTTATTCAAAAATTGAAATTGTGAAAAATTAGTACGTAGGTAAGACGATTTTTAAAAATTATAGGACTTTCTGAAAAAAACTATAGAATTTTAATCAAAAATTTCCAATTGCTGGAATATGTTCATTTGTACGTCAGAATTTCAAACCAAAAAAGTGCTCAAGTTTGGAAAATTCCACAAAAGTTTCGTTCGAAAAGAATTCAACTTACGAATGTATCGACATTTTCAGAATCACACCGTGAAAAATTGGTGAGGTTTTGAGTCGAAGATTGCTAACTATAGCAAAAAATTAATACCATATTATGATAATAAAAATATAAACATATTGTATTATTGTTCGAAACACGAAAAAGGAGTATTGACAGATATTCACGTTTTCATGAACATTATACACTCATTATTCTGGAAGAATAAAAAATTAATTACAGGTCATTCACGAATAATTAGCAACTATATCGAATATTGTTCAAGCACAAGAACAGTATCGCATTAATACGTTATTTTCCTGCTTTTTGGACACATCTTGGTATTTTTAAATTTTTTTTTAATCTGTTTACGATATTTTTCTAGTCCGTATTGAATATAGTCTCATTGTAGATGGCGCTAAAACAAATTTTAATTAAGAATATAATTGTCAATAAAACTCATTATGTTATCTCAAACAGCTTACACAACGAGTTCATTATTTTTTTCATACTTCCAGCACTGTTAATTTTGACAGGGCAAAAAATTCTGCAGACGAAATTTTTCACGTCCACTATAAAGGCTGTACATCAGTGACAAAAAGTTTCGTCCAACGTAGCAACAGTACATGAAGGTAAAATATAAAATTGTCTAACATTGTTAACGGTCGAAAAATCTAATATTTTTTCTTCTACTTTAAAGCAGAATGATTCATTTTCGGCAGAAAACGCGTACATTCAAAAATTGATGAAACATATGTGACGTATCATATGACACATTAAATTCAAGTTCCAACTGATCGTGTTTATTCGATGAGAAAAATTTTCATGATTCATCAGTTTCAGTCATAAAATTTCAAAAAACATAAAAGTCTCTCAAAAGTCAAATTTGATTCCAAAAAAATCGATTCTCACGAAAAAAAGTCGTTTTTCATCACACGCGTATGTTTTTCGCCTCAAATTACACCCATAAGTCGGCCCTAAAATCCCTTTTTTCGCGGACCCTCACAATGTTGAAAAAAAAACACCCATTTTTCATCCCTAGGGAAATAACCTACCCTTTTTCGCCCTCTCGATATCGACAGTCGTCAAAATCATTCACAAAATTCTTCTCCTCAGATCAACGTCCACAAAAAATGGATCTCCTCCCAATAACGATCATTCTCCTATGCTTCTCCATTCCCCCAACACTAACCGATCCAACCGTAATCGCCATGGCCGTAGCCGAAGCCACCGAAGCTATGGTCAGCATAATAACCGACGTCATTATCACAAGTAAACTATTGGACGCCGAAGCCGTGTCCCAGAACCTGCTGAAAGACATAAAATCAGACATGTCAAAAATCATGAGCAACATCGACGACGGCGAGAGAAAATTGCTGGAGGCCCTGAGCGCCGCCGAAGGCACCATCGTCAACAAGTTGGACGAACTGATCGAGCAGTCCAAGAAAATACCCGGGCTCATTCAAGAAGCCCGAAAACTCGACAAGGTGGCGGCCATCATCGTCAGGATAGACTCTACTTTCAGGGAATGGGTCAGGCTGAAGAATTCCACGGGCGAGGCCTCGGCGTTTTACAAAAAACATTTCATCAGCAAATGCGTCTTCGATCTGCCGGACAGTCTGGACGACATGTGCGATATTCTCTCCCCAGATCCGCATTTACAGAGGGACGAGTCGGCTTTGATCGATTTTTATGTCAAAATTTTGAAGGTGAATATGGGAAATGAAGGGACTTCGCCCGTGGACCCCCCAACCCCTTTCTACTTTTTGTTAATTTTTTTTATTTATCTATTCATTCACCTATTTCTATTCAGGGTTGCCACCTCATGTCCGAAGGCCCTAAAATACGGGGGGGGGGGGAAGGAGTTGAAAAATGTTTCCGAAATTTCTGGGATTTTGAGATTTTTGGAATTGTTGAGAAAGTACAAGTTATCATAATGACCGACATTTTCAACCGTTACTCGGAATTTTTGAATCTTTCAATATTGTATTGTATCTTTTATCTTTTATCTTTTATCTCTTATCTTTTATCTTTCATCTTCCATCTTTCATTTTTCATCTTTCATATTGTATCTTCCATCTTTCATTTTTCATTTTTTATCTTCGATTGTTTATCTTTTATCTTGTATCTTCTATCTTTTATCTTTGAATCCTCAACATACGGGGTGGGGAAGGGTTGAAAAATGTTTCCGAAATTTCTAGGATTTTGAGATGTTTGAAATTTTTAAGAAAGTAGAAGTTATCAAAATGACCGACATTTTCAACCGCTACTGGGAATTTTTGAATCTCTCAGTATTGTATGAATTTTCGCGAAATGGAATTATCAAAAAGTTTGGGCAATATGGAAATTTGGGAAATGTGCAGAAGTATACAAAATTTTTTCAATGTATTTAAATTTTTGATGTTTCCACGATTTTAAAGAACAACACAATTTCATGAAAGTTAGAACAACTTGATATTTCAAAATCCTTTGAAATTTCTTTTCTTTTCAAAAATTTTCAGTATTATTAACATTTCCAGAATTATTAAAAATTGCAAAATAACTATAATTACTGTTTATTCATGAATAATAATTCTAAATTATGTAACTTCTGAAAATTGAAGAATATTCTCAAATTTTGAGAACGATGAAAATTGTAGAATTTTTGGGAATCCATAAATATTTGGAATTCATGAAATTTTTGTAATGTTTGAAAGTATGACATATTGACAACATTTTCGAAACTGTCAAATCAGAAAAATTTCCAGTTTTTGAAATTCATGAAATTATTTGCGAAAATCCGAAAAATTTTCTGGAATTTTCAAAATGTCCCCAAATATTGTAATTTCGGAGAGTTCAGAAATTTAAAAAAAAGCATAGACTTGATGAAATGTTGCAGATCGTAAAAAATTAGCTATACTTTAATATACTTTTGAGACATTCCTATGACTCACAGCTACTTCAGAATTCCGAATATTTCAATGATTCTGAAAAATTATTGGATTTCGGAATTACGAAATTGATTGAGACTTGTGAAAATTTAGAACTAAATTCAACTGACTTTCATTTAAAGTTGGTAACATGATAAATTTTTTAAAGTTGTTTGTACCGAGATTCTTCGCTTTCTTTATTGACGAAAATGATAGAATACAAGTCGATACTGGAATTATCTATTGCTCTTTGCTAGTAAAAATGAGCCTTAATTAAAGAATAATGAAAAAATTTTCAACCCATGATTTTCAAAAAATTTCGAGCCTTTTATGAATATTCATTTTTTCCATTCATTAAGTGTTTAGTACACTTTTCACCGCTCGAATCACATATATTCCATGCTTGAACACAACAATTTTCAGCAAAAATGGCAACCCTATTTACATTGGATCTATAATTGGTTATGGTGTGCTTTCAGTAGGGTTTAGTATGTAATTTTATCGAATAAGTACTAAGATGTGTGCTACGAGTCATAACGCAGAAAAAGGAAACAGAGGAAATAGGTTAATTTTAATTTAATTTTCAATTTTCGGGCACAGTTTAACTTAATAACCTCAAAATTGGAAGTCGACAGTTTTTGACGGAAAGAGACACACTGACTGAAGGAATATTGAGATTGAAGAAATTCAATTTTTTGACGGATTTTTCAACTAACCTATAAAAATTCAGCGTGAGCTGACATAACCTCAAAATTTTCGCTGTTTTGGATTTATTCTCGTGTCGTAGAGATTTTTTGACGCGTGAAATATTAATTGTTGTGAAAGCTGGCATTGGTGATTTTGACAAAATAAAGGGTTGTTGCACGAGCCGAAGGCAAGTGCCGCAATCATTTCGTCAGAATCGATAATTGCCAGCGTGCGCAACACAGTACTTTTCTTTACGATGGCCGAAAAATACACTCGAAGTACCAATTTTGAGGTTAGAGTGAAGAAATTGTGTATTTACAGGCTGAAGAAGACATTTTTTGTGGGAAACAGTCGCCGCGTCAATACGTCTACGACATATTCAAGAAATTTGTGTATGCTGAGGTCAAAGTGTACACGATGAGTCTGTATGCGTACGGATTGAGGAAAGTTACGCATCCGAGAGGTGAACATAATTTTGATCTGGAATTTCTTCCAACTTTGGGATGGACTGTATTGGTGTTGTTTATTTTTCTGAACTTTTGACAGTGTTTTTTATATGATTGTCGATATTTTAGTACGTTGTTGATGATAAGCGGAGAAAATTATTATTCTTGTTCCAAAAACAGGAAAAATGGAGAACGGTTGAGAAAAACGAATTTGTAAGAAAAGAAAAAAATGAATATCATGATTCACGATTCTCATTCAAAAAATAGTAGTGAAAACGATTCTTTTCTGTATATACCCACATTTTCTCGGTTTTGAAGTAATTTTCTCGAGAGGGAGAAAAGTTATGAATTTAAGGCTTCTTTAGAAATTGTCGATTTTCAAGTTTTCTGAATTCCGTATTTTTTATGTACGAAATTTGCATTCTGATCGGGACTGCATTCTTGCATATAGCGATAAAATTTCAGACTCGTTTATCATTTCCCGATTATTTTCTATACGGAATTCGATACTATGAATTTTGATGTTTTTTATGATACTAAAAAATCGATTCCCTGCAGGAAAATTGATAAATTTTTGAAATAATAATTTCTGAATCAATATTTCTTGATTTCGTACAGAAAACCACGAAGTAGACAAACGAAATTTATTGGAAAAATATGTCTTTCGTCTCAAGAAGTTTTACTCGCCGATTGTGAAGATGATGAGAACGGCATCGCGGGATCTAAGACCTTGTGAGCCTTCAAATGGAAGATTTAGAGGTAAGTCATCGCAATGATCGTAAATATCTTTACAATTTCGACCACAGAAAAGCTTCAAAAGTGGAAAAACTCAACCCCGAGACTTTTCACTAAAATGCCACTGGTTTGTTGTTCAATTAATGTACAAAGTTGTTGCTAAATACACATGGTTTAATGAAAAAATTCCATGATCTGCAATAAATGAGAAGTAAAGAGAAAAGAAAGTAAAGGAGATAAAAATAGTTTATAAGAGTACAATCATTGACAATAACGAATTTTATTCAACGCCCCCGAGGGATATGTAATTTTGGGGCCCTGCTGAAAGTGAGAGGAATCATGAATTACCTGCTCATTGACGTACAGCGTGGGAGAAATACCAACCTATGGGAGAAGTAAATCCAACCCGTGGGAGAAGCGAGTACTTCTTCCACGGGTTGATTTACTTCTACAGGTTGGTGAAGGGAACGTTTACGGTAATTTTAGGGATGTTGCGACTTATGAATCACTTTATTGTTGTTCTCAAACTGTTGACTTGTCATTTTCATATTGTTCTTCAACAGCATTATAGAGATTTGTGAACGAAACAGAGTCATATTTTAGACGCTAACGCCATCTTGTTTCCAGCGATAATGTAAACAAAATGGCGGACGAGCGACTCGACATACATATTGAAATGTCATACTCCCCAACCCTAACCTCAAAATGACAAAACTGTGTGTTGCTGAAAATTTTTTGTTGTTTATAAAAGTGTCGAACACAGTCTGAAATAATCCCGATGAAAATCAAAGTGACAAAAGCAGAGATGAGTTTTCAACTCCCTACAGTACGTAGCAACGCTCTAAGAGCGATTGTTGCGTCAATCAATCACGTAATCCATGATTTCGTCCCCTCTCAGCAGGGCCTCGAAATCACATATTCCTCGCGGTTGTTAAATAAAGTATTATGTGCGACTATTGGTCAACGGAGAATATTCCACTCGCGTGTTACTGCACTCGCTACGCTCGTGCAGCAATTTCCCGCTCATGTAACCTTCTCCCTCTCCCACTAGTCGCACAATATACTATTAATCACAATATGATCGTTAATTTCTCACGTACACGATGTAAGACTAGAATGTGCACTAAATTATCTTTTATCTGAAGAAACATGACATTTTATATTAGCGCAATACAGAAAAGAGGGATTGAAATCAGCTTGCAATGAAGTCGGTCGTCAATTGTCAGCTCGAAGATGGCCATCGAGTGTATTTTTCGACCTTTTCAGGAGGTCTTGTGTTCAGCCAGATAATTATAATGGAGGTATGCAAATATCTATCAATAATAAAATACAAAAACTCCGAAAATATCGTAAGAATCAACTTTAATCTTTCCCCAGTCCGAAACTATCACTTTTTGGCAGAAAGGGACTGGTCCCTCGAATACATGGATCCTGATCCTGGTGATCAAGTAAGCTTGCGAATGGTTCACGCCAATACAGCAGAAAACAAGTGAGTTGATACAAAACCGAACATTGCCAACATTTTATTCACAAAAAAAACTGTTCCCTAAGCTTCGAAGAATGCTTACCTAACCTATCTCAAAAACTACAAACCTTTCACATCAAACAACGAAAAATTGATTGCTTGCAACTGAAAAAGTCACACTCACGTAAAATTTAGGGTCATAACCGGATTGCGATTCATGCAAAAAGACAAGACTCTGTACATCCAAATCAAGGAAGGAAAACTGATGCCACAGATGCTCATAACCGAAGAACATTGGGTTCCCATAAACTTCATGTCCAATCGCGATGTCATCAATGCTATTTTGCATTCCGGACTCAAAACTGAACTCAAAAACAAGATTGAAAATTATATTCTCATCCCCGTTGACATTCCAGACACTTTTCTGTCTTCGGAATACAAAAATCAGATTCAAAATATCGAGAATTTGGGAAGCGGGGGATATATTAATATTGGAACGGATTTTGGGCGGATCGGCGCTAATTCGACTTGTATAACTGGAATTATAAGTTTCCCTGATGATTATGTTGTTACTGGTGAGTAAACAAAAGTTTAAAACTCCATACAGACTTTTAAACACAAATATTTTTTAGGCATCGGATTCGTTGGCACTAACCCAAACCCATCTCACGAAAAAACAAACTTGGGACTCAAAGTAGAAGCCACAAAATTTGACTTCAGCACCGGAAGGTTAATAAAAGACGATGTCAAAATAGGGCAAATCGGTCCAGATTGCTCCGAATCGTGAGTTTTACTTCCCAGATTAACAGCAGACAAAATATAAGACGAAAGTCCCTGAGCAATTTTTTCCGAAACCCAAAAACAACGGAGATATTGACGATAGGAGTCGACCTATCAGGAAAAGGGGCGTCACCAAGAATATAACCTTACTGTTTTTTCCCAATTTTGGGACAATTACGGGCATTCTGGCATATTTTGTACTTTTTTGAGAGGATTGTTTTTTTTTTCAGGTATTTCCCCAGCGCTTTAAATGAAACTTTGGATCCTCTGGAACAAGATTACGTGAAGTTTGATCCGGGTTCGTGTGTGATGTTCAAGGAGTTTCTAGGTGAATCCGAAAGTGTACAGCTTATGCCGTTTTTCGATGGTGTTTCCGTTGAATCGGTTCCGAATTCGCCCATTAGTGGAGTTGGGATCATTCACAGAGGTTTAGATGTTCATGCGGGATTTTTGTCTTTTCTTTTGCGTACACCGGAATCCTCGCATTTGTTTGAGCCCGAGGAACCTTTGATTACGGCTATTGATTGGAAGAAGAACAGCGAAGTTTTTGGATTGGAATGATTTTTTCAGGAGGGAGGGGGGAGGTCAGAAGTGATGATTCGATGATTTTCGAGGTCAATGAATTTTTTCGTCAGTATGCGTACCGTTTACGAGTGAACAAAGTAAAAGAAAGTAAGAGAGTTGAATTGATGATGTTTTTGGATTTTTTATTGGATGATTGCGCAAGTTACAGTTTTTTTGTGTTCTTTCATTTTGAAAAATCCGATTTATGTGTCTTTCGATAATTGCCTATTTCCTTTTTTAATCATTTACCAAAAATGTGGAGAATCCTGATTTTTTTCGAAAAATTCACGGATATGGTCGAAATTGGTTGACTATTTCATTATTATTGCATTTTTGCGTACAAAGCTGTAAAAAACAACTAGAGATATGAAAATTTATTGTGTTGAATTCGAATTTTCCCGCCGCTATCATTGATACCAACATCACAGGAATTTATCTGGCGCAATTTTTGTTACACTTTGTTGGCAACTCTGTTAATGATACAAGTCTTCAGCTTGAATGACATTGGATATCATCGTCTTTGTTCTACGTCAACTTTAGTCATTATTGTCATCATTATTCATTTGAATGAATCATTCAGTTCTTGATAGTTGGCTTCGTCGTGTACGTGTCAATGATATATTAATAAACATATAAAATTGTCTTTCAATACGTTTCCGTTGTCAAAATCTTTGGAGCTACTGACAAGTGAATTTTGCAGTGACGATTGGAAATTTTCGAGTGAGTATATGAAAAATCGGATACAGCCGTTCAGTTTTGACTTCTTATGAAATTCGGATACAAAATCGATTTTCGTACAGATTTAGTGAAGTTACCGAAAAATTAGCACGTAGTTTCGAAGATATTTCTCCACGAGCTCATGTATTTTCTCATATTAGTATCGATATTTATTTACCGATATCAGCCGGAAAAATTCCGAATTTACTTTCATAGTTTCATATTTAATGGCGATTTTTGCGACCATTTCCGAGTCGATTTTTTCCGCATTCAATTTGTTACTCGTGGATACGACACAACTATTATTTTGTAATCGAAGTATGTGAAAAAAAATGTTCGACGAAGTTTTAAGGTATTAAAAGAATTCTAGAGCCTTTTTTTGAACATTAATCAATTGATCAATGATGATGAAATTTCTGAGTACTTCGTGAAAAATTATAGAATAAAGTTTTTCGTTGGTATATATTTGGACATTTTGTTGTACGTTGTTTTTTTGTCGATAAAATTTCCAAGTGCTTGTAATTTCAGGTATGAAAAATTCTTCAAGTTCAATATCGTGGATTTCCAATAAAAAATTCCAGTGTAATTATAGTGTTCAGAATTTGTGATAACCACGTGAACATCAAAAATTGTACGAATCAGACTCTAAAAAACGAAAAAATGTTGTATGAATTCATCATGAACGAATCATTCTCATTAAATTGTCAAAAAAAAAGTTAAAATAAAATCCAATAACGTCAGTGTTTATTCCTGACATGACGTAACTTAAAGGAAATTTACCTCCATTGTAATTCGAATTTTTTTTTTGCATTCTTTCGGCCCACATTGAAGGGTTCACACTTCTTCTGTCATATTCTTTTTCCGTCATCCAAGACTAGACAATGAACATATTTCTTCCCATATTGGAATATTTTACACCTCTCAAAATTTTGAAAATACTTCCATGTAACGATTCGTCTCCTTTGCTGGCTCCCGCGATATTTTCACCCAATACTTCCAAATTCCAGGTAAAAACTCATCCAACAGACCAAAAACCCCCAAAAACCGCAAAAATGTCACTTCCCGGCATTTTTCTCCTCATAATATCCCTCCACGGAGCGTTATCTTCAGAGAAAGCATTACGTCACCACTTCCAGCGTTTCTCCTCAGTATACACCCAAAACGAGTCAGAAATGCCGATCGACTTGATGCGCAAACTAAATATGAAATTGAACGAAGTCAAAAACATAAAATCCGACGGCAGCCACGAATTCTTCACGAACAAACTCGAAATCCTCAACAACCAGTTCAGCGCACCCTTCGATCAATACAGCGGTGTCATCGATGTAAAAAAGTTGCAGAAGCTGATTAAAGCAATCGATGACCAATTTCTTCGCTTGATCATGTACGAAAACGAAATTAGCGATTACAAACCTGCATATCTCAGGCATTTGCTAAGCGAATTCAAAGAGCCAACGAGCTCGATGTACGAGTCGATACCTAAGGCGATGCAAAATTTGAATGAATTTTTCCGCAAACTCAGAATAAATTCGTACGATGATACGTTTTTTGCTGACGAAATATTCAGAATGCTGGAGGTGAGCTATTACATTTTCGGTCTTTTTTAAGGTTAGGATCCGCTGATTTAGACTTCAAAAATGTTCTGGCATTTGCTGATAAATGAATGATTTTCGAATTATGAATGATGCTTCATGTAATTCCACTGATCTTTAGGAAAAAAAACCAAAAATGTGCGGCTACTCCTCAGTCCGCCAAGCTGCCTTCGATATCTACGAAAGACTTTTGTACACCGAAATGTTAGCCTTCGTGATGATGGACTATCACCGCGCTTACTTTAAAGAAGGTAGGCCAGATTTTGGATCCAAACTTTTTCGACTTTCTATATTGAACTCTTTTTCTAGACAAATCCGTAAGGGAAAAATTGGACTGTGAATTCAGAAGCAGAATGCGTGACAACTACAAACCGATCGCGGTGAAATTGAGGCGGTATCCCCGCGAGTCCAAATCATGCGATCCTCAAAAAAAATGGCAATACGGTAAAATTCAATGAAGGACAAAAAATGAGGTCAGAAAGTACTTGAAATTATTGTTTGCAGACAATTTCCTGAGTGTGGAAGAAGACGACCGATGCCGCAAAATTTGCGAGGAATTGAAATTCGAGAACAGATCGCAATGTTTCTACACCCTTTTCAAAGAACAGTGCCAACAACCCGAAAACAGGATAAGCGGTAAGGAATTTGCACGTTATCGATGAGAAAGGGGCAAGTAGTTACTTGTGTATTTTTTTTCTGGAAATGACTGTTTTTAGAAAGTCAGGTTAAGTTGGACAGTCGTGTCATTGTCCAAACGCGTAATTCACGCCACTTCAAATCGTATTTCCAAATATACTTCGTCAATTTTCGATATTCTGCGGAATTCTTTTGCACAAATAATGTTCAGGAGTAAACAAAATGAAAACTGCTTATTTTTGTTCTCAAAATTGTGACTCATTTCACTCCTTACCCCACCATGACACATTACACAATCAAATCGTATTTCCAACTATACTGCGTCAACTTTCAATTTTCTGCCAAATTATTCTGCACAAATAATGTTCAAAAGTGGACGAATTGAATACCGCTGGTTTTTTTCTCGTTATCGTCATTAATTCTACACCTTACCTCCCCTCCCTTTCTTTCCACCCTACCACCACCAATTGCACAATTAAATCGTATTTCCAACTATACTCCGCCAATTTCCAATATTCTGCAAAACTCTTTCTCACAAATAATCTTCAGAAGCGAACAAATTGAAAACTGCTCGATTTTTTCCCCAAAGTTGCTAATTATTTCACACCCCCTCCTCCCCTCTCCCTCCCCTACCACCATCAATTCCATAATCAAATCGTATTTTCAACTGTACTTCTACAGTTCTGAATATAATGCAAAATCCTTTCGCACAAATAATGTTCAGAAGCAAAGTTCAAAGCTGCTCGCTCTTTTTCTCGGAATTGTAAATAATTTTACCCCCCCCCCCCCCCCCCCCACATCCCTACCACGACCGATTCAACAATCAAATCGTATTTTCAACTATACTTCGCCAATTTTGGATATTCTGCAAAATCCTTTCGCAATAAAAGAATGTTCAGAAGGGAAAAAATTTGGAACTGCTTGTCTTGTTTTCTTTTTTGAAACTGTTCATAATTTCACAGCCCCCATCCCTCCCGTACCACAACTAATTCCACAATCGAATCGTATTTCCAACTATACTTCGTCCATTTTCAATATTCTGCAAAATCGTTTTGCACAAGTAATGTTCAGTAGTAAATTAATTTTAATGATTGAAAACCACTTGATTTTCACTCAAAATTCTTATAAATTTTCACACCTTACCCCCACCACGACCTATTCCACAATCAAATCGTATTTTCAACTATACTCCGTCAATTTTCAATATTCCGCGAAATCCTTTTGCGCAAATAATGTTCAAGATCGAACGTCTTCGTTTCAGATCATCCTTACGTTTATCTCAAATCTGCATCTCCATTTCTTGAATACATGCACACAGATCACGGTGCTTACGTGAGTCTCGCACATATCTCGAGTGACGTAACCACGGACCGGTGAGTTCAAGTGAAAATAGTTTCCTTAGAGTGACTTTTCACTTCACATAGAGTTAAAGTACTGCCACTCGAACACAGAGAGAAAATTCACTCTGATAAAGTGAAACTCCACTTCGGAAAAGTGGGTTATCGCTTGATGAAAAGTTGAATTTTACTCTTTTTTTACACCGAATCGTATCTCTAGATTTCAAGTGAAATTCAGTTTTTCGTTGAGATCCACTCTTTTCGAGTGAAATTTCACTCCATTAGGGTAAATTTTAATCAATTACATTTCAATACATGCAATTCATATCACAGGGTCATAACAGGATTGAGATTCGTCCAAAGATACGGAGTTCTCTACATACAGATTAAACAAGGAGCACTAACGAAAGAAAAAAACGGCCAGCTCGAAATAGTCGGCGAAGAATGGGCGTCAATTAACTATTTGACACCGGAAAACGTCATCCATCACGAGTTGCAAGGGTTGAAAGAACAGTCCTTTGAGGAAAAGTTCGGCGGTAATCGACGGAGCCAGTTAAACAATGATCACGACAGTTTCGAGTCGCCAGAGAGAACGAAGTATTTGTATGAATATCAAAGAGATGACTATGACGATATGGACAACGAGATCATCAAAATTGACGAGAATTTCAGTGTTCGATTGGGAGACATTCAATATTCTATGGATTTTGCTCTGACTGGTGAAATATTATCAACACGTGAAATTATGATCCAATAATGACCCCACAACATGTGCTATTTTCCAGGTGTCAAGTTCATCGTGTCAGGGAAACAACTGTCACTTCAAGCAACGTTCACTGAGATCAATGCATCATACGGTCGCTTGATAACCAAAAATAGTTATAATGTTACCACAAATGAAAGGTATTTATGTAAATTGTTTTAAAAAAATTTACGTGAATGTTGAATTTCGATTGTCTGACCTTTTTCTCGAAATTTTCATAGCCACAGTGATGAATGCTTCAAATTGGATTCCGATACTCGGCATCCTGCATCGGCCACCAAATCAAGTTCGGATTCCAGAGTCGACTGCAAAATCCGTCTACTTAAGAAAACTTTTGACTCTAAGAACATAGATGTTCTCGTACCGTTTTTCGATGGAGTACCGGTTGAAACGAGCCCAAGTTACCCAAGTTACGGTTTGCAGCTGTTCCATAAAGGCGTGGAAGGTTATGGCGGTTTCTTTTCGATGAGACTGTACTCGCATTACGAGGCTCACATTCCAGTAAAAAAAACTAACAGTGGGTGAAGACAAATTTTCGGCCTTTCAGGAATGACAGGTTACGTTTGGTAACCATAACCTTTGTCACCACATGTTTTTGTAACCTTGTCACGTGTTGACGGCGTTTGTTTATCGAATAAAAGACACAGATTAGAGGGTGTGATAACCACTTTTGGAATGACCAAATACTGGAGAGTTTAATGATTTCAATCATCGTGTTTGGAATGCTATGTGCATTTGTGTGTGGAATTGTGAAATGATGCGTATCCTCTGCTATATACAGTCCATTTCAGTGTTTTCGTTCATGTACAGGAACGCTCGGAATCACATTTTGAAGTTGCGAAGAATTTACCATCAGACAACTATAGAACTCAATTTAAAATAAGAGATCCTCATTGTCCACATTCAGAGTCATGAGGATTCTACCCATTCAAACCATAAAAAATCCTAGAACCTTCCATAAATAGGTGTCAATGGTGATTTTGCGTGTAAAATCATCCGATTCAGGACCATTGATGGATAGTTTTCAATCAGGAAATTTGCTTCGAACTTCTTTGGTGGGATTTCGGGTTAAAGAAAGACGGAACGGAGTCTTTTACTTAAAAAATCAGCACACGGACAAGTGTTAGTGTGCGTTGGCCAATGGCGATGCACGGGTATCGTGTATCGTTTAATCGCAGTCTCGCGCTTTGGGTCCATGTGAAAGTTTGGCTGCTGTGTGGAAATAATCCTCGCCAGAAATGATAACGCAAAATGATTCTTAGATCTCAAAGCGCCTATTGGTTGAGCCGGTTGAGCCGTTTTCTGTTGCAACACTTTACCCGATAGAGGCGCTGATGCTGGCCTTCCAGCAGCCAGCTCCCCAGGGCGCGGTTTTTTTTTTTTTCTGAAAGATCCCTTATCCCGACTTGCTGAATGAATGAAAAAAAAAAAACATTTTCTATAACTTAAAAAAAAAAAAAAAAATAAATCTATGACTTACATAAGAAATATAAATTAGACAAAAAAAACGACGTGATTGGAAACTTTTCATCAGCCCAAGTGATATTTTTTTAGGACTAATAATAAAAAGACGTTGCAATCAAACTTAATAATGACGTTTCCCATCACTAACAAAATACTGACACACAAAATATAAACATAACCGAAAATGTCACTTGACCACACTTGACACTTGTCACCGAAACAAGTATAAGTTAATTTGAGTAAATCTACTAAAAAAACTATTTGAATAAAAAAATGGTGAACAATAAAACATATTTGGAATTTCACTGAGAGCAATTTTAGGTGTCCAATTAAATTGCAAAGTAATAATATGTGCGAAATGTGCAATTCCAAGTACAAGATCATTATCGAACAATACAATTATTATTGTTTTAGAATTGAGGCAAAATTACTCAAACAAAGAAAGTATTTGACAGCTGATTATCGAAGAAAATTTGGCAGTCATAATAATATCCCGACATGCTACTTATCATTAGGGAAATTATTGACAATCAAACAACTTAAAAGTAGTGAAATTGTGGAGACGAAATAAGACAAAGAGTATTGCTACGACAAAGTTCTAAATCAATTTCAGGAATATTATTAATTGAACAAAATAAATTGCCTTATTTATGTACCTTAAATTGCGGAAAAATTGAACAAACAATAATTGAAAAATTATCATTTCAAAATTCGGAAACCATAGAAAAAAAATGTATAACTGAATTTGCAATAAATTTTTGAAATATTTTGAACAACATTCCAAAATTTGTTCAATTTGTATTAAATTTGTGCACTAACAAAAGTGAGGTTAATTAGAATGACATCAGATTTCAGTTGTGTATAGCCGTGACAAGATAAGAGATTATTGAACTAAACATATTTAACCAAGTGTCATGTTCTATGTATCAAATATGGCGATTTTGCGATCCACGGGTGTTTTTGAATTATACTGGTTTTGTAATGTTTCATTGTTCTTCTAATCGTTACGTGGATATTATGATAATTTTACAAAACTAAGTGATATCTCCGGAAAAAATTGAAAAGTGTGAAGAAAGGTTTGGCGGTTTTCCAGGTCAATAAAGATATAATTCCATACAGTCTCCCTTTCGAAAACACGCCATAGTGACAGAATAAATACAAAAAGCTGTGATACCCGACTGAGACGGGCTTTTTCATAAGAAAGCATACTTTTCTGAAGCTAATAAAAGAAAGTTACAAAAAAAAGCCTGACAACCCGCTTTTGTCTGCACTACTTGCAATAACATAGATCAGGGGTGTCTAGCATAAGAAATATTCTGATACTTTTTAATCTAGCATTAACTCTTTTCGATACGTATGTCAATGTTCAACTACTTATACCACTCTCCCTCCAAATCAAACTACTGCTGGAATGTCAATCTGTCTCGTGTCTTAATGACAACGTCATTTATAACGTATCAGAACATTAAAGACAATAGTAGCACAATATTAGGGACAAAAAACGGGTTGTCGGGCATTTTTTAAAAACTTTTTTTCACGTTTTTAAAGTTTTTCTCGGGGGTAGATCTTTTTGAGCAAGGCATTGATTTTGACCAAGTAGGTTTTTTCCACGGATAAATTTCTCTGAACGTTTGTGCGAGCATTTTATTGGGACTATGGGAAAAAAATGCAACTTTTTTTCGATGAGTTGAAGATTGTACTTTAAATATCAATTTTCCCGCGTCCCTTTGTGTTGTGGTGGCGCTACACTTGGCTATTAGAATTGACATTTGATTTGACAATTGACTGTTTACAACGTAGAAAAAAATGAGTTCAACAATGTTGCTGAGTGAGGAACATTTTCGCCATTGTCTTCTTTATGACTTTCAACAAGGAAAAAGCGCGAGAGATGCTTTCAAATCGTTGTGTAAAATTTTTAGTGATCATATAGTAACGTATCCAACTGTTGCCAGATGGTACAAACGGTTTGAAAGTGGTGATTTTAGTTTGGATGATCATGAACGTGAAGGCCATCTGGAAAAGTGTTTAGACGAGGATTTACAAGCATAGCTTGACGAAAATCCATGTCGAACTCAAGAGCAATTGGCAGAACAGCTTGGAGTTGACCGATCAACAATTTCCAGACGTTTGAAAGCGATGGGTAAGATTGCAAAGGCAGGAAAATGGGTTTCGCGCGAACTGAGTGAAGGAAACAAAAACGAACAAATAGACGCTTGCCCTTCTCTCCTTGTTGAACATAAAAAAAGGCATTTTTGTGGAAAGTTGTAACAGGAGATAAAAAGCGAATTTATTTCGAAAATTTGAAGCGGAAGGAATCATATGTTGACCCCGGACTACCTTCCACATTGATTCCACAACGAGAAATTCATGCAGATAAAGTAATGCTTTGTGTATCGTGGAATTGGGAGGGAATTTTGCATTATGAGCTGCTGCCACCGAAGCAAACACTAACGGCGGAACGATATTGTCAACAATTAAACCGTTTGAGCGAAGTATTGGACGAAAAATATCTATTTACAGGCCATGGACAACGTCTAGTAAGATTGTTACGTGATAATGCCGGACCACACATTGCGAAATCGGTTCGTGAAACTTTAACTTCTCTTGGCTGGTAAGTTCTGCGTCATCCGGTGTACCTCGCGCCATCTGATTACCATCTTTTCAGATCGATGAATAACGAACTTAGGGGTGTACGCTTATGAACATTTAAAGAAGTTAGGAAATGGGTTGATAATTTATTCGCGTTACAAACCCAAGAATTCTTTCGCAAGGGAATCCATGAACTACCGAACCGGTGGCAGAAGGTGTTGGACAATAACGGAGAATACTTTGACGATTGAAAGTGTATTGTTTGCTTCGTATAAGTAAAGTTCAAGAATCGAAAAAAAGTTGCATTTTTTTTCACAGTCCCAATATTAGTGCAGAATGTATAGTAATTATTGGAAAGTGATGGGAATGCATGGGAATAGACAGGAAGTCATCGGGAGTTGATTTGATTTGTTGGATAGCGACTCGAATAAGATATTTATATATTAAGTTTTCTTGCGTTTATTCACTTAAAAATAAACCTAAGCATTGCATTTCCACGACACTCTTATATGTAATAAATTTCCATAAGTTTTTCTCCCACGTGACCTCCTTCCGCCGAATCTATTTTATGTAAATCCAAAATAACTCGATTTTCGTCTATCTTGCTACCCTTATGTCCAAATTTGTATTAGCATAGACGTTAGAAAAATAACATAAATAGGAGCGCATCATGTGGGCGCGTCAGAAGAAACTAGGGTTCGGAGCTGTAAAGTCGAAACGTGCTTAATAAAAGTTGTGAATTAATAGAAGGGAGTCAACGGAAATTGATATAGTTTGTTGAGAATCGATATAGAAACTGATGGAAATGAATATTAATTGACGAGAGTCGATGGGAATTGATGATAATTGATATAGAAATAAATAAAAACTCATGGGATCGAATGGAAATGGATATAAATGAATAGGATTCAATGGAAATTGATGGGAATTCACGAGAATCGATTGAAATTGATGTAAAGTGATCAAAATCGATAGGAATTGAGGAAAACTGATAATAATTGATTGGAATTTATGGAAATTGATAAGAATCAATGAGAGTCCATGAGAATTATCAATTATTGATGGGCATCTTTAAATGGATAGAAATGGGAATTGACAGGAGTAAATAGGAATTGATACCAATAAATAAAGTTAATGGGCATCGATGGGAGTGATGCCTGCACGTGTCAAATTTCTGAGTCTTGGAGTACTTTGATCATTTCTTCGACGAACAGATCAAGTTCTTCCTATAACACTGTCTATAAATGTTTTGTAATGATAAATATTCGTAAAAAAATTCGGTACGTTGGGCTCTTCGTAACCACTGGACAAAATACCAACGACTTCGTTTCCGACTGTCAGAGGACTTCCACTGTTACCCTTGAAAAAAACAAACGATCAATCAACAGATCTGACGCAATTACGAAAACTCCCACTTACCCTTCGCGGACCTCGAGCATTTTTTTTGCTCAACGCACAAAATCGCTCACTGACATATCCTCCATTGGAATAAAATTTTTTCGGCGTCCTCGGACACTTCTTTTCTTCCAGAATGTCCATTTCAATGTTTTTTATCTCATGAACACATGAGGTTCGGGTTTTTGTATCCCTGTCAATGTTCCAAACACTCAGAACACCTTTTGGAGAAAAAAACCTCGAGAAATAGCTCGCTTTTGCTGTTATATCTTTGGATGGAAGTTTGATGAAACTTTGAACATGTTTTATCTTCTCTAGAAGCTGAAACAGTGGAAAATTGAATAATCAAAATGCTAAAAATGTCGAAGGTTAACTCTCAAGAGGTTCAAACAAATGAAAATTTGAGGTAAGGGCCCAACTATTCCAAAATGAATCTCCCTCACCGTCAGCACTGCGATGTCGAAATTCGGAACGAGTTCAGAATTCTCATCGAACGATTCATGCGCGTATTTCTCATGTATATCGGACATTGCAGGATATTTTTCGTCTACTGCGCCTTCGATTTCCACGAATACTGCTGCGCATTTTTCCAATTTTCCACTCGATGGGTGCGATACACAATGAGCAGCAGTCAAAACGTGTTTCTCGTCAATTACGCAGCCACCACAAGTTTTTTCTACTGACGATTGGAAATGTGAACAGGTTACTTTGGCCATGTACATTAGTTTTTTTGGAACGTTGTATTTTTTTGCAGGGATCGAGTCGTTTCTGTTGATATGAGGAGTTTTTAGCGTTGGTTTTGCAAGTGAATAACCTGTGTGAGCGAAATTTGAGTAATTGTTTTTTTTTGAGTGATGGGATTTTGGAGGTGTGGAAAAAACTACCCAAACATAAGGATAGGATGAATATCAATGAGAGTCGATACATTTTTTTGTTTTTTTGAGATATTGGAAAGATAAGACTGTAAATGTGAGAGGAATTTTGGGAGCGTGTGTTTTATACTCTCGAGACTCTCGAGACTCTCGAGAGTTGTGAAATTAATGATTTCAATTGCGAAAGAATTACGGAAGTTTTAATTTCATTTTATAAAGAAGAGACGAATGTTCCAAACGAGTTTATTCTCTTGGAAAAGAATTGGAAATCATTTATCACTAAAAGTCATTTTTGTGTCGTTCACTAAAATGTTGAAATTGATTTGAGTCATTGTTCAAGACGAACTTTTTCGCATCAAATGATGATTAATGATACATTATCGAGAATGTCGTGATTTTCCAGGATGTTTAAGAACTTCAAATTCTCGTAAATGTCGACAACTGAGTATTTTTATCTTTTTCACGAACTTGCCGTTTTTTTTAGTTCAATGGAAAAACATATGAATTATGAGTTATTTGGATTCAGTGTTAAAAATTAAAATTTGAATTTGATCAAAATTTTGTATAAATTTGAAATAATTATTGCTGTAAATTACCGCAAATATATGAAAATCTCAATGAACACTTCTCGAAAATTTATGAATATTTAAATTCATCCTAAGTTTCCAGTAAAAAATTGTGTTGGACTACTACAATACGCTGTCAGTTTTACTAAAGGTGAAAAAATTATTCGATTAACTCGAAAACGAACATGAAATTTCAATAATATCAACTTTCTCAATTTTCCAATCAGGTCCCATATTCGAACTTTACCTCAACTTAAATAAGAGTAGAAATTCATAAGTTTATTCATAAAAATGAATTTAATTCCGTTACTTGGAAATTTTCAGTACTAATTTGTTAACTTTTATTTCGGCAGTAGGAACTACTACTAACAGTAATTCCTACTGCCGAAATCAAGTTCAACGAATTCGTGAAGAAATTTACAGAGTTAAAAATTTCCCGCCAATTACGTCATCTTCCAAACAAAGATGGCAGAAGCTCGCGCATGCGCGAAACAAACCTGAAAAAGACATTCTTCAGTTCTGTTCAGTTCTGCCACGTCTGCTGACGGAGCCATATGGAAGTCATCCATAATTAAGTACAGTATAAATATCTTATTCGCATCAAAAACGTTCTTCCTCAATATTACACATTTTCTCGTTGCTAAAAAGTGAGTTTAAAATACATTCATGTTAATAGAAAATTATCCCCTAATAAGTGAACTCTGAATCCTTATACAACATCGATAGACTTTATTTTTTCGTAGTGAATTTGTTAATGGGTAAATTAATTTAAGATGATCACAGTTAGTGTCGAATAAATAGTTAAAAAATTTACTCATTAGCACGATTGTTCATAAAACAGACAGGAATTTCATACATCCATGACGTGAGTTCTAAAAAATAATCTCTAAAATTTGTTGTTCTTCTGTAATTATATATTCTGCGTTTTTATTCCTTTTAAATTAAAGTAATATTTATTCCGAAGAACTCAAAAAATATCCTCAGGAAAAAACTTGAACATTCATGAATAAAACTATAGAAAAATTTCCACCTCTAAAACTCCAAATGAGGGGCTCCGCCCAGAACCCCCCCCCCCCCCCCTTATACAAATCGTAACGAAATAACTTCCTTCTTCAGTTTTATCATCCCAAAAATGAAAACTAAGCATCTAGTCCTCGGACTACTACTCCAAGGCTACCTCATCGCCGCTATGGACCCCGTAACAATAACTCTCATAGTGATCGGCGTCACCGCCGCCATTAAAATCATCCATCTGACCACCATGAAAGCCGTATGGGCGCACAAACTTCTCGACGAGAAAGCCGTGACCCAAAAAATCTTGAATGACGTGAACAACGATTTGAATACACTGTCCCAGCAAGTGAACAACTCATTGACGAAGTTCGAAAAAGGCGTCGAGGACATGGCGGAGGTCATGAGTACGAGGTTGGAGGTGCAGTCGGAGATGATGAGGAACATTCCGAGAATCGTTCACGCGACTTCGAGAATCGACAGGATTGCGGCGAAGTTGACGAAGGTCGACGGTGCTTTCCGAGAGTACATGGACATGGTGGATAGAAGGAAGGAGTTTTCGGCGCTGAGAAAAGAGTATTTCATGGAAAAATGCGCGTTCGAGCTACCGGATGTCTTGGATGACATTGGGGGGATTCTGGTACCTGATCCGATTTTGCAGAGGAATGTTCCGAAACTGGTGCAGCATTTCGTGGAGATTTTGAAGGTTAGGGATGGTTGATGGGTGGATTTGGCAGAATCGATGGTTTGAGTTGGTTTGAGTTATTTTATCTGACTGGTAATTATGTGAAGAATATTTTGGGAATTGAACCTTTGTTGTGAGAAATTTTTTTAATGTATATTTATAAGCGAGATATATAACGAGTAAAATGTTGTGAATTTATGGATTTTTCCAGAGTTTTGGAGATTCGATGATTTTGAAATGTTAGATTTTTTTAGGATTAGTATTTTGTGCATTTCGAGAATTTCGGTAATTTTAAAAAATTTCGAATAGCTTGAAAATGCTAGGAATCTTGGAAATTTTGAAAATTGATAAAATTCTGAGCGTCTTTCGAATTTTTAATATTTTTCGAATCCATTACATTGGAAACATATCGAAAATTCTAGGAATTCGGTTTATTCCGTAAATTTCGTTTTTTTTTTTTGAGAATTCGCGAGATATGGAAATTCCTGAAAATGTTGAGAATTTGACAAATCTGAAAGATTTTAGTCATCTTCGAAAATTCTGAGAAATGAGAACATATCCGATTTCCGGAATTTTAGGAATGTATGAAATGAATTCAAAATGCATTTTTGAAATTTTTGGAATAAACAAAATGTATATGATAACATTTTGAACTTTCGGAAAAACTTGGAAATTCTAGGAAGTTTGAAAATTTTGTGAATTTTATATACTTCGCAAATTTCCGAGATTCTCTAATTTTTAAAACGTTGAGAATTTCAGGAATTTATAAGATCTCGGAAATATTTAAAATTATGAAAATTATGAAAATTTTCGGAATTTTGAAAATTGAGAAAATTATCAAAATTTCAAGCATTCTTAATGTTCTGAGAATTAATCACATCTTCAACTTACGGAAAAACTTGTAAATTTGACATAATTGAAAATTGTGACGATTTTTCGACATCTCAGAAATTCGAGCCATCATAAAAATTACGCGAGTTTTGTATATTTCGGGAGTTTTTAAGATTTTTAAATCTTTGAAAATGTCAATAATTCGAAAAATCTGAAAGATCTCGGAAGAATTAAAAATTGTAGAAATTATTTTAATTTTTGTAATTTCGGAAATTTAGAGAATTCAGAAAATTCTGAGCATTCTTAAAATTTTCAATATTTTTGGAATTCTTTACATTTTAAACTTTACGAAAAACTCATACATTTGACACAATTGGAAGATGTGACGAATTTCGGAACATATCAAGAATTCTAGGAATTCTGAAATTTTCGTCAATTTCGTACATCTTAGGAATTTCAAAAATTTGAAAATTTATACGAAATATAAACGATCTCGGAAATATCAGAAATCCTAGTAATTATAAATATTTTAGAAATGTCAAAATTTAAACAAAATTGATAAAACTCGAATTATTCCTAAAATTCACAATAAAATCTACAAAATTAATTACATTCAAAACTTTCGTGAAAACTTGTAAATTTTCCACAATTGAAAATAGCGACTAATTTCAAACATCTTTCAAATTCTAGGAATTTCAAAAATTTCGTGAATTTCATGTGTTGTAAATTTCTAAGGTCTCAAAATTTTCAATAATGTTGAAATTTCGAAAAATCTAAAAGATGTCTAAAATATCGAAAACCCTACGAATCATGAAAATTGTCTGAATTTTGAAGAATCTAAGAAATTCAGAACCTCCCAAACATTTATAAAATTCCCGAAATTTCCAAAATTCATCACATCTCCAACTTACAAAAAACGAAATTTGAACAGTCAGTCATATTTCGCTCACGATCAGAAAGCTCCAAAATTCCGATAAGGACCCACAAAAAATCCCACATCCAACATTATCCTTCCAAAAGACGAATAAAACCATAAAAAGTCACAATTTATCGTAATTTCCGAAAAAACAAACGTTTCCAGAACATCGATAGCACATTTTGCGGAAAGCTCTCGCCTAGCCAGTACGTGTACAGCATATACAGAGAGATCTTGCTAGCGGAAGTCAAAGTTCTGACAATGGCGAAACACGCAATGGAAATAAATGAAAAAGTCGACTCCGAGAGATTCAAAAATAAAAAGACGAACAGAAAAAAAGCAGTTTCAAAATATACTCCTGGTAAAAAAAAGCCAACTAAAAAAAATGTTAATTTTCACGCAGTTAAAGACGCGAATCATTTTCATTTCAGGAAATTACACAGTAGACGTTGAAAACTTGGTAGAAAGATTCAAGTATAGATTGGAAAATCATTACTCTGATTTCATCAAACTCATACCTTCGGCTTCACGCGATTTACGAGCTTGTGACCCTCCAGAAGGGTGGAAACAGGGTAATTATGAACAATGGATTCAAAATTTAATGATCAGTTGACAATAAAACTGGAATTACACAAAAAAAATGTGTTTTCCGGTAAATAAAAAGTTTTCTGACCTTGGGCGCGAACCCAGGATCTTCAGTTTTGCGAGAGAAAAAGTGTAAGAGCTGGAAAACTGGGGTCCTAGGTTCTTGCCCAAGGTCAGGAAATTTTTTTTTTATGAAACACGTTTAAGTACACAAATTTCGAGTAGCATTGAAATAAATCAGAAGGGTGGAAACAGGGTAATTATGAACTATGGAGTCGAAATTTCATGATCAATTGAGGATGAAACTGGAATTACACAGAAAAAATGTGTTTTCCGGTAAAAAAAAACTTGTCCGACCTTAGGCGCGAACCCAGGACCTTTAGTTTGGAGAGATAAAAAGTGAAAGAGCTGAAAAACTGGGGTTCTAAGCTCGTGCCCAAGGTCAGGAAAAATTTTGTTTCTATAAAACACGTTTGAGTACAACAATTTCGAGTATTATTCAAATAAATTAGAAATTCATTACTGGAGGATGAATATAATACACTGATTCCATAATTTTATCGATATTTAATATTTTTTACAGCTCCGACTCCGAGAAAAATAACGGCCGAATGTTGCAGAACAATCTACACTGAGAACAAAAACAAAGGCAGCGATTACGCCCTCAGTCAAGTTCTGTATGATTTTCTAGAAAGATCGTGCAAGAATTTTGAAGATATTGGAATAGGTGAATTTTCGGTGGATTTTTGGTCCTAGAATTACCCAGTCTGAATTATTCGATTTTTTTGCAGACGATACGTACTCAACCCTGAAAAAAATGGATCACAACTTGAACTTTGACAGATCTTACCCTGGTAACTTGATAAGTCTGGCGGAAATTCAGAGTGACGTTAAGAAGAACAAGTAAGAACATCGAAAACGAGAAATATCAGTTTTATGCTAACTTTTGTTTTACACTGATTTTTTTTTTTTTTCAAATTTTGGTCAAAAACGAACCAGAGCGTTGTCGGATTATCCTTTATGAATTGAAAAAAAAATAAAACGGACGAAAAAAGTAATCGTTAGGGATTTAAGTGCAATTTCGCAAAATGTAGGTATTACAAGTGTTTCCTTTTGGTTGCGTCACTTCTTAACAAGACTCAATCTTGAAAATTCTTCGAATGAAGTAAAGTATTGATAATAATTTTTGGATTCTGATGAAGCCTCGATTAAAGCCGCAGAAATGATATCGATTAATTTCTAGCGTAAGTCCTGAGTCCTCTCAATATAATTAATATCGGATCTTTCATATACAGTTTGTTTTCCTCGATATAATGCCTAAAAATGGACTTGAATTTAAGTATAAGTCTTGGAAATACACTTGCCTCTCGATTCAAGTCCTTGAAACACAACAAACTTTTGATTCAAGCATTTTAAACATGACTGTCTCTCAAAATGACTCCTGAAAAAACGTTTCTATCCTGAAATAAATCTTTCAAATACACGCAACTCTTGATTTAAGTCCTCGAAACGCAATATTCTCTCGACAGTAGCCCAAAAATACAGTCACCTCTGAAAGTGAGTTTGTAACAGACAAAAAATCTTGACTTTAGTTTTCTAAATACAGTAAACTCGTAATGTGAGTCCTTAGCAAGCAAGACTATCGATAAAAGTCCTAGAAGTACAGTTATCTCCCGAAATATCGTTAATTTCAGTTCTCGAAATGTGGTAAACTCTTTATAAGAATATCTCAAACAAATAACGAATTTTTTTCAAGCTTGAAAAATACTGTTATCTTCCGAACAAACTTCTCCGAATACAGTCAATGTCAGATATAATTGATTGAAATACAGTCACCTCTCGATATAGGTACTCCCAGAAAAGACAACAAATTAATTGATAAGACTTTTCCAAGTACAGTGAACTTTCCTTTAAAAAAGAAAAGTTTTTCCTTTGTCCTGAAAATGAACTTAAATTTGATAAGAGTCTTCGAAATACACTTCCTCCTCGATTTAGGTCCTCGAAACACAACAAACTTCTGGTTTGTGCCCTCATATCATGACTCTTTTTACATGCGATACTGTCGAAAAAAGCCCTAGAAATGAATTTATCTCTGAACAGGACATTTAATCGTTGGAAAGAGTCTTTAAAATATTGTAAACTTCGTCCTAGAGTCCTCGAAATACAGTATCCCCTCCATTAAAGCCTCTAAAATACAATCATGACCCTTAATAAATACCTTGAATACAGTAAAGTCTCTGTATAAGTCCTAAAAACGCAATAAACAGTCGATATAAATCCTCCAAATAAAATGAAATTCGAATAAATTCTTCCGAATCGCTAGACCATCATTAGAACTTATTAAAATACAGTTTAGTACGGATCCAGTGTCTCAAAATGCGATGAAAAATATTTCATAACGGTTAATTGAAAACAAAACACTCGTACATAATTTTCTTATCAAATAAAACTAAAAAAAGCGTCATAAAACGCCTGAATACCAGGATCATACCACTTTTCCCAACGCCGTGGAGAAAATGCGATTTTCTCAACGGCTCAAAATGTCGAAAATCGTATTTTCTCCCCGTTGTTAGAAAAAATATAGTCCTCAACTTACGCAGAAGGGCTTTTTTAACGAATGTGATTGCAAAACTCGCCTTCGGCTCGTCTTGGAAACCTCACATTCGTAAAAAAGCTCCTGCACTCGTTGCGAAATGTACTATTTACGTGCCTGAAACTGATCAGAAACTGTGTTTCTCAGGATAATTACAGGACTCCGATTCAGGGAAATCGACGGCGTGCTATATTTCCAGATACGTCAAGGTGAATTGAAGGCTAATATCGACATCGGGGAGGAAGAATGGGTGGCTGTGAAAAATATTTCGAAAACCGAAAGGGACAGCAGGAAAAATCTGGCCGAGATCGACAATACGACGATTTTAGTTACCGATATCGTCGATTTGCCGAAGGATTACGTGCTTACTGGTATGATTTTTTTTTCCAATTTTCGTCCATTGCTAATTTTGTTAGTTTGTGTCGAATTCCGAAATTGATACATGGATTCCGAAAATTCTCTTAAACGAACGAATATTGGAAAATTCCAAACTGGTGAATAAAAAACTATATTTTTCAATTCTTGAATTCCCAAAAACAGACTAAGAAATCCTTTTTCAGGCATCAAATTCATACACACCTCATTTTCCAAAAATGGTCGTAAAGAGTTAAGATTTTACGTGCAAGGGACGAAATTCAACATGAGAACAGGAAAGCTATGGCCTAATGGGCTCTTCAAAAAGGAATCAAGACCTGCGGAAGAAATAAAGTAATTATCAATTTTGAGACCTAAACAGTGGCATATACCCTAGCAGACATCTTCGTAAATCACGTAAACTCAACGTAAACAGTTTACACAAAAATCATGTCACACGTATTTAACGTGAATTCGATGTAAACTTCATGTAAACATTGCTCAAACTGTTTCAACTCTGTTTGAAAAAACCTGTCTTCTAGGGTATCACGTCATCCAAAATGAATTCCTTCATCCATTTCTATACATTATACAACTCTTTTCAGAACAACCCCAAATACTACTGATTTGCCCATAAAAACTTCCCAAACAAATGTTATCACATCGAAACAAACAGATGGATACCAGTTTACCGTAAGAAAAGACCCAGCCGACGGGAACGAGTATTTCATGCCTTTTTTCGATAGCGTCCGGGTAGAATCAGATCCTAGCACATTTGTCAGCGGCGTCGGCATCGTGTACAAAAATGTTGAAGGTTTCGGGGGATTTTTTTCGCCGACTTTGCGATCCCCGGATGTGAATTATTATTCTGTATCGGAAACTATCAAGAGTACGGAGGTTGCTCACATATGAAATGGATGACGATGTTTTTTTGGACTGTGAATTGATGGAAGTGGTGGGGTGTTTACGAAATACATGAATTTGTATGAGTTTTTACGTGTTTTTTGAGAGGAGAGAAATGTTGTTTTTCGTCATTAGTTGAAAAATGGGAATTTATTGAAGTTTTTCGGATGTTGATGGATCTAAGGGATTTTGAAGATGATGTTGGTCGATTTCCAAGTGATTTCGATGGATATGAAGAGTTTCCGATTAATTTAGACGAACTTTAGGCAACTTGGATGAATTTGAAGTATTTTTAAGTGATCTTGATAGATCTGAAGTATACTCAAGTAATTTTGGATGATCTTGAGGCGATTTTGATGGATCTAAGATATTTTCAAGTGATCTTGGACGACTTTGAGGCGATCTTGATAGATGTAAAGTATGTTCAAGTGATTTTGGATGATCTCAAGGCGATGTTGATGGATCTAAAGTATTCGTAAGTCATCTTGGATGACCTTAAAGCGATCCTAATACATCTAAAGTATTTTTAAGTGATCTTGAAAGATCTCAAGTATTATAAAGAAGATCTTGGACAACTGAAGGCGATCTTGATAGATCTAAAGTATGTTTACGTGATCGTAGACGATTTTAAGGCGATCTTGATGAATATAAAGTATTTTGAAGACGATCTTGGACGATCTCAAGGCAATTTCAAAAAATCTCAAGTATTTTTAAGTGATCCTGGACGATCTTAAGGCGACCATGGTAGATTTGCAGTATTTCTAAGTCTTCTTGGAAGATCTTCAGGTGATCTTGATAGATTTGAAGTATTTTCACGTTTTTACGTTATCTTGGATGATCTTACGGCGATTTTGATGGATCTCAAGTATTTTTAAGTAATTTGCGACTATTTTCAGGCGATCTCGATAGATTTGAAGTATTTTTGAGTGATTTTGAATTATCTTAAGGCAATTTTGATGGATCTAAAGTATTTTTAAGTGATCTTGGACAATTTTAAGTATTTTAAAGATGATCTTGGAATATCTTAAGTATTTTATAGATGATCTTGGACGATCTGAAGGCGATCTTGAAAGATCTGAAGAACGTTCAAGTGATCGTAGACGGTGTTAAGGCGATTATGATGGATTTAAAGTATTTCAAAGATGATCTTGGACGATCTTAAAGTAATCTCTATAAATCTAAAGTATTTCTAAGTGATTTTGAACGATCTTGAGTATTTCAAAGATGATCTTGGACGATCCTGATAGTTCTTAAATATTTTAAAGGTGATCTTGTACGACCTTAAAGCGATCTTGATGGATTTAAACTATTTTTGAGTGACCTTGAACGATCTTGAGGCGGTATTGATGGATCTAAAGTATTTTAAAGATGATCTTGGACAATCTTGAGGCGATCTTAATGAATGTAAAATATTTTCAGTCAGATTCTGGACGATTTTGAGGCGATATTTTTAATGGGAAAAAAATTGTTTCAATGATCTGAATCATTAGAGAGTATGAATTTTTTTATTGGCATCGATTATTTATCTCTTTGGAAAAAAAAAATTTCAATCGCCCCCCCCCCCCCGTGTCTGCAACTTTGACCTTGTTCCCCCTAGAAAACTCGTGAAATCCCGAACATTACCATTGAATCCTATCAATTCCCTCGAAATACCATGAATTACTATTGAATTGCATGAATTTTGTGAAATAGTAACATTTACCTCGATTTTCCGTACATTATTCCCTTAATATCCCATACATTCACTTGAAATTCCATACATACCCTGAAAATCCCATGAAGTTCCAACATAAATAAAGTTCCATCATCCCATAAATCGCCATCTAATCTTATCGATTCCCTCAAAATCTCATAAATTTAATTCCAATGAAATTATCATTAAATCCCATTAAATGTTCATTCAAATTCTAGGGACTCTTCGTGTCCCTAGAAATCCCTTAAAATCCCATGAATTGCCATTTTACTCGATACGTTTTCTATAACTTTTCAAAAATCCTTTCATGTTCCACTGAATCCTATAAATTCCTCTTAATTCTTATAAAGCCTCATCATATCTCATAAATTCCGAATAAATTTTATCAATTCCCTTCATATTACAATATATATAACATGAATTGCCATAGAATCCCGTCTATTTCCTTTAAGACCTTTTGTGGCTCCAGAAATTACGTCGAATTCCATAAACTTCACTCATTTTTTCATTTTCCCCATTGATCTTTTCATGTGTATAAATTTCACATTAGGTCATTGAAAAGACATTCAATTATCAGTATGATTTGGAAAAAAACGAATTGTCAATTCTCGAATCAAACTAAAATCTTGTTGATGACTCATTATCATTACTATCATATCATTACTCAATATCATTACTCATTCAAATATTGAATTAATAAATATTCAATTTTCATTTAATATGCGCTAATAATGTTCATCATCTATTTATCATTCATTCATTCATTGACCTTCAATTCATTAAGATATTTTTTATTCCAAAAAATATTTCCAGTTGCCTTGATAATAAGGTTTTACCTACAACGTTAAGTACTCAATAAAACACGCAAAAATTTACGTAAAACGTCGAGACATAAAGTTTTTACCTGCGAAGTTCAGAAATGAAAAAACCTTTTTCATCTATATCTTCATAAAAATTTCTGCGTGAATCATGGGTTAAAATCCAATGTAAAATTCCCAACTACGATCCTGGATTCATACTCGTGTCGAGTCAGAAGTAAAGTATTCCAGCAATTGGCAACACTGTATTATTGTTATTTTATTAGCACCCATACACTATAAATTGAGTGACTCTTATAAAATCCATTTACATTTCCTAGCAGCCACAAGTCACAGTAACATCTGCGTGTATTAAAGACTCAAAATCGTGTCCTTTCGGAGTGCAAAAATGGTAAGTCTGTTCAAAATGAGTAAAAATAAGAAAATATAACCCATGTAACCCACATTTCCCGAAAATTTTTATCGGAAACTTATTTTCTCTTCCCTCGTAACTTATTATTCGCTATCTCGACGGTCTAAGAGTCTTTTTCAGAGTGAACCGCATGCTTTGAACGAAAAATAAGAAAATTAAGTCGAGTTTGGATTCTACAAAACGTATCTTCATGAATGATGTCATATCTTATCGAATTGTCACATTGGCTGTCAATATCTGAAAAATTATCCGTTTTCCTACGTAAATTTGTTCATCAGTCTCATCGAGTGTAATAATAATTATTACAAGCGTTCGTTTATCGAATTTTATAATATTCCACGAAAAATAACAATTATACCCCATTCACTCATTTAAATCCGAAAAATTGTCCGCCATATTGTTCAGCACTTCCGCAGTATGCAAAATACATTCGCCTGCGTATGCGCGGATGATTCATCTCAAACTCCCGACAATTCTTTAAATGAACGAAGAATGAAAAACTCATTAAATAATCGGAAACATTTAAATAGTGAAAATTAACCCAATATATGAACAATTAATTCCCAGTTACTCCACTCCACCAAGATGCGACCGATTTTCATTTTCCTGTGTTTATTCCTGCTAACGAACCTCGCGAATTGCAAAGAACAAGTACAATCACATGAAAAGAAATCGTTCAAACAATTACCGAAAATGTACACCGCCATGAAGAATTACGCCGAAATTTATGACAGAATCGACGAAAAAATGCCGAAGTATTTACGGCGCGAAGTGGTCAACGATATCGACCACATGATCAATGCGATGAAGGAAAACCAGGATAAAGCCGAAGAAATATTCGTTAACGAAATGAAAACCATTACCAAGCCTTACGATGACTTCGAGGGGTTCGGCGCGTTCAAAGGGGAAATAGAGGGGATTGAAGGGAATTTCAGAAAATCGGTCAAATTATACACATCGCCTGACCATCTTGACAAAAATTATAGAACGAAAAAGTTTCCCAGAGAAGAATTGCCTAATATCATCAGTTTGGTGGAAAGCCTCTGCACTAAACTCAAGAATGAGGATGAAGTAGTGATGAAAAATTCATCGCAGACTTTTGGGGACTACTTGTTTAATACGACAGAAGTGAGTGAATTTGGGAAGGGGCAAAAAAAACAATGAGTTTTGAGGGTTTTGTCCTTAATTTCTGGAGTTCAGGATGAACATTTAGTTTTTTAAGTTAGGTTTATGAGGAATCTTTCATGTTGCGGAGTTCTGTCTTTCACTATTCGATGAAATCACTTCAAATATATTCAAACTGTGATAAAAGAATGCAACTTCTTTTCAATTCTTAAACTTTATTTATACAAAGCAAACGATACACTTTAAATCATCCTAGTATTCTCCGTTATTGTCCAACACCTTCTGCCACCGGTTTGGTAGTTGATGGATTCCCTTGCGAAAGAATTCTTGGGTTTTCGACGCGAAGAAATTATCAACCCATTTTCTCACTCCTTTAAATGTTTGAAAGGGTACACCCCTAAGTTCGTCCTTCATCGATTTGAAAAGATGGTAATCAGATGGCGCGAGGTCTGGATAGTACACCGGATGACGCAGAACTTACCAGCCAAGAGAAGTTAAAGTTTCACGAACCGATTTCGCAATGTGTGGTCTGGCATTATCATGTAAAAATTTCACTGGACGTTCTCCGTGGCCAGTAAATTGATATTTTCGTCCAATACTTCGCTCAAACGGTTTAATTGTTGACAATATCGTTCCGCCGTTACTGTTTGCTTCAGTTGCAGCAGCTCATAATGCAAAATTCCCTCCCAATTCCACGATACACGAAGCATTACTTTATCTGCATGAATTTCTCGTTTTGGAATCGATGTGGAAGGTTGTCCGTGGTCAACATATGGTTTCTTCCGCTTCGGATTTTCTAAATAAATTCACTTTTCATCTCCTGCTACAATTTTCCACAAAAATGACTTTTTATTATGTTCAACAAGGAGAGAAGGGCAAGCATCTATTCGTTCGTTTTTGTTTCTTTCACTCAGTTCGTGCGGAACCCATTTTCCTGCCTTTGCAAATTTTCCCATCGCTTTCAAACGTCTGGAACTTGTTGATCGGTCAACTTCAAGCTGTTCTGCCAATTGCTCTCGAGTTCGACATGGATTTTCGTCGAGCAGTGCTTGTAAATCCTCGTCTAAACACTTTTATGGATGGCCTTCACGTTCATGATCATCCAAACTAAAATCACTACTTTTAAACCGTTTGTACCATCTGGTAACAGTTGGATACGTTACTATATGATCACCAAAACTTTACGCAACGATTGGAAGGCATCTTTCGCCTTTTTTACTTGTTGAAATTCATAAAGAAGACAATGGCGAAAATGTTTCTTACTCAGCGACATTGTTGAACTCGTTTTTTTCCACGTCGTAAACAGTCAATTGTCAAATCAAATGCCAATTCTCATAGCGCAAGTGTAGCGCCACCACAACACAAAGGGGCGCGGGAAAATTGATATTCGAAATACAATCTTCAGCCAATCGAAAAAAAGTTGCATTCCTATTTCACAGTCCCAATACTTATTAGGAAGTTTTTTGAGAATATCTAATGAATGACGAAATTTTCAGAGCATTCGTCGCGAGCGTTGCGGGGAAAACACTGCCCTCAATTATGCCTTGAACGTGTACAAAAAGTTCATTTTCGTCGAACTTGAAGTTTACCTTCTCGTGAACTACTCGTATAATGCAGATGATGATAAGTTATACTTCGGTAAGATCGCAAGGAAATGAAAAAAAAAAGACATCGAACATTTAAAAAATACAAAAAAATCTAAAACTTTCAAAATTGGCATTTTTTTCTAGGGCACTCAGAGAAAGACGTTTCATATCTTGAAAAATCATTTTCGAAGAGAATGAAGCAATGTTATTCGAATATTTCGAAATCATTTGTCCAAAAGTCGAGAGAATACAAAACGTGCAATCCGGAGAAACAATGGCAGGCTGGTACGATGGAAATTTAATTTTTGAATTCTTGAATCACAGTGTAACCTCCAAGATAATATAACGCATGTGAAAATTTAGATACGTCTATCGATACCAAAATTCTGAACGAGTGCAAAGATCTTACGAAGGAGCTGAGAGTTTTTCCTCATCAGGCGGATTTCGTGTATTCCTTGTTCAGGAAGAAGTGCCAGCCAGCGGAAAATCACGAACCAAGTGAGTTTTGTATAGAGAAAAAATTTGATATCTACCTATGTTATGGGGAAATCTATATTAATTCCGATCGAATCTCATCCATTCTCATCAATTCTCATCGATTTCTACAAATCCTCATCAATTTCTATCGATTCTCATCAATCCCTATCGATTCTCACCAGTATCCATCGACTTCCATCAATGTTGATTAATTACCGTCACTTGCCATCAATGTTTATCAATTGACATTGATTTCCATCAATTTTCTTCGATTACTATAGATATCGTTATCGGTTCTTATCGATTCTCATCGATTTCTCATTGATTGAATGTGATTCATTGCTTTTCCTATCGATTTTTCTTCAACTGAATTTATCAAATTCTGATTGACTTCCATCGATTCCCACTGATTTGTATCAACTTCTATCAATTTTCATGAATTCCTGTCGATTCCTATTGATTCCCATTGATTCCCAGCAATCCCTATTAATTCCTATTGATTTACATTAATTTCTATCAATTACGTTTTATTCTGATAAATTCCTATCAATTTCTATCGATTTCCATCAATCCGTATCGATTCCCATTGATTCCCATCAATTCCTTCGATTGCCATCAATTACTATTGATTGTCAGAAATTTCTATCGATTCCCATTAACTTCCATTGATTTTCATACATTCTTGTTAATTACCACTGATTTCTATCGATTTCCATAAATTCCTATGAACTGTCAGTGACTCTTAAAAATTCCCATCAATAAATTATCATCGATTTCTACTAATCCCCATCAATTCCTGTTAATTCTTATCAATCCCTATCGATTCTCTATCAATTCCCAGCAATATCCATCGACTTCCATCAATATTGATTGATTACCATCACTTGCCATCAATATCTATCAATTTACCTTAATTTCCATTGATTTTCATCGATTCCTACATATATTGTTATCGGTTCTTATCGATTCACATTGATTTCTTTCGATTTTTTATTGATTGAATTATTCTATTGATTACTATTGATCTTCTTTCAACTGAATTAATTAAATTCTTATCGACTTTCATTAATTCTCATTGATTGCTATCAAGTTCCATTAATTCTTCTGAATTCCTGTCGATTCCTTTTAATTCCCATTGATTCTAATAAATTATAATCAATTCCTATGGATCTACATAATTTTCTATCAATCAAAATTAATTCTTATGAATTCCTATTGATTCCCATCGATTTCTTTCAATCCATATCAATTTCTTTTGATTCTCATCAATTCTTCCGAACCTCCATCAATTTCTATCAATTGTCATGAATTTCTATTCATTTCCATCAATTCTCATTCATTCCTATTGATTCCCATCAGTTCGTACAGATTTCTATCAGTTCCTATCAACCCCCATTGATTTCCATCGATGAACATTGATTCTCATCAATTCTTATTCACTTTCATCAATTCCCATTTATTCCTATCAATTCCTATCGATTGCCATCAATTACTATCGATTGACAGAAATTTCGATCGATTCCTATTAACTTCCGTTGATTGTTATCTATTTCTATTGTGTTACTATTTATCTATTTCTATAAGTGTTACCATACTAATTGCAAAATTCTGTCCGTGTACTGCATTTGAAACACTGCCCAAAAATTGACTGTAATATGGATGTAAAATTCCAATTTTTCGATTTTCATAGATAACAATTACATCAAAATGCAATATGCGAAACCCTACGATTTTCTTTACGAGTACTACAACCTCGATGCTGGGTCATACATCAGCCTCGAACCAGTGAGAAGTAACATCCGCTTGAATAAGTGAGTACATTGGAAACTTTGTGTCCGGGTTTTCAAGAAAAACACGTCTGAAGGGGTGGTTTGCGCAAGCACCGAAAAGAAAGAGAAACGAAAACTAAACGAGAATGAAGAAGGCAAAGAAAAGTGAAATGCTCATCATTTCAGAATAACACTGGCCAGGCTGGCCAGCATTGAGTTTTTCCTCAATTTAGGGATGTTCGGCGTTTTATTTTTGTTTTGGTACGTACCAACAAAATGAGCCGAAAATCCTTAAATCAGAGGAGGAATCGATGCTTGTCAATGTACATGGATGTTTCTCACGATGTTCATAATCAGATTTGATGCCACATTTTCTTCGCTGTATCAACGTTCGTTGTTGGAATCATTCACAGGGTCATCACGGGACTCCGATTCGAAAAGAAAAATTCCGTTCTCTACATCCGCATAAAAGAAGGAACATTCACCGAAAATTTCACAATTGTCAACGAATCCTGGGCGCCGATAGATCCTATCGACAAAGAGTCTCTAGTCGCATTCGAGATAAAAAACAGAACGGATAGCTTCGACAATGATTTTTTTAACCTCAAGAGATCCGAAATCTCGGATCCCAAGGCGTACATATCACCGGAACACGAAGCATTCTTAAGACAAATCAAGATGAACAAACCTGAACGCGCGTACAAGGAATTCCACAGAATTTCGGAATCTGAATCGTGCATCGTCATGAATGAAATCAATTTTGATAAAGATTATGCTGTCACAGGTGAAAGATACATATGTTTTCTTCACGCTAACCTCAAAATTGGTACTTTAAGTGTATTTTTCACGGGGTTCACTCCCATGTTGAAGACGTGAGACCGAGAAGACTACGTAAGGAGACCTAACTCCCTCTCTTGCCCTGTATACCTCCGTCGTACGAATTCCTCGCACAAATCCCCACGCGGGGTACCTCGTCGACTTGGTGCGAACTGACTAAATCGCGTTGGAGCGCATCCCCACCAATTCTTTCAGCGTTTTAAATGAGAAAGACACGGGGGAACAGCGAAAAGGAGAAAACCAAGATTGAAAAAAAACTACACGTACACTTCCGTCATTCTTTCTTTTTTTTTTTTTTTATAATTTTCTTCTTCAAACAACTTTCTTCTGATATTACTAAAAAAGTGTGCCAGAAAAAAGAGATCCAAAATTTCTGAAATTTCAGAATTTCCAAAAATAATGAAATTTGGCCCGAATTGAATAAATTCCTCAAAATTTCGAGGTTTATCATAGTTTCGGAACTGTGGTGGAGTTTTAGAAATTTCGATGACTTTGAAGGTTTGAAAATGTCTTATTTCAATAATTTCTGAAACTTGCAAAATTTAACATTACCTATTTTCAGTATTCCGAAAATTTCAGAATCCTTCAAACCTTCAACATTTTTTTCTTAAGGAATATCGATAATTTTTGATTTTCCAAAATTTACTTAAATTTTCATTCATCGATGTGGGCGTCTCCACATCGATTGACATCGGTGATGCGAAATTACCACGTACGGTCTGGAATTTAATAAATAACAATTGAGAGTAATTGATAGGAATAAATGAGATGTGATGGGAATAAATTTTATTCTTGTATCGATTTAAACTTTACAAAAATTTCATCATTCTTCATAAATTATAAATTCGTGAAATCTCCATAATTATCGGGAATGTCGAACATTCCCCATTTTTTTGGAAATATTCAAATTTAAGGAAATTCCAACATTTCCGGTAATTAAGAACTCCAATCATCAGGGTATTTTCGTAATGGTAGAAATTGTCAAAATATTAGAAGTTAATTTATTCTGAAAAATTCAAAGATTTTGAAAAATATAATAATTTTCCAAGTTTCGAAGAATACACTCTGCAACGTTGAGAATTTTAGAAAATTTACGATACTTAGAAAATTTCCCAAATTTTCAGAAATTTTCATAAACCCTGAAATTCTTTAAAACCTCGAAAATTATAAAAATACCAAAATCTTATAAAATTTCGAATTTCTCGAGTTTTCGAATTTTGAAAAATTGGAGGAATGAAACACCTGGAAAATTTCGAAAATTTTCAAACCCAAACTTTCAAGGATGCACGAGAATTCAATCATTTCTAAACATTGAGGAATTTCCAAAAATTTTTTCAAAATTCCGAATATTTCGAATATTTTCGGAAATTGTGGACTTGAAAGGAAATATTTGATATCTGAGAATCACTAAATAAATTTTTTTCAACTTGGGTTATTTCCAAATTCTCTCAAATCATCAAATATTTCAATAACTTTGAAACAGAAACAACAACTCGTTTTTTTGTTTTCGTTGTCAACGAGCGAACCAAAATGTTGTGTCGTTTCTCGAGCACCCTAATAGTCCTGGACTACGATCAGTGCCTCTACACACCAAACACTCGTACTAATGTACGATCTCACCTTTCCCAATATGAGTGAACCCCCCCCCCCCCCCCCACCCTGACTCGCTACACTCGTGCAGCAATTCCCCGCTCATGGATTCTTCACCTTCTCCCACTAGTCGCACAATATACCATTTTATTCTTTAAATTTTGTGCTTTATAGAGGGTGGCGTCAGTGAGGGGTTTAAACCCACCTCTCAACTAGCTGTAAAAAATGAACTAATCACTTTACAGCCGTCATCCACCGATCAAATTGAAGAGTTCGTCTTCTGGTTTAAGTTTTTCAAGTCGAACATGACCAAATTATTCGAATTTTTCAAAAAATCATGCTCAAAAAAATTTTGCATTGCGACTTTTCGCAATGCAAACTAAGCGTATTCACCTGCTTTTTCGGTATTTTCGCGTGAAATTTAGTACCCCTGCTGGGCAAAAATTATTTTTGACTTGATTTTGAGTAGTTTGTCACTCGAAAAAACTTGAAAACGCTCAAAAATACTTAAAACAACAATACTTTCCGGATGTAGCAAATTGTCACATCCTGTGTGGGGATCCGTCACATCATGTGGTTATTGGCCACGACTGCAATCAATTAATTCTCAACATTTTGGTGCGAAAAAAGAGGACTTTTTGCTGGAAAAGTACTGAAAGAGGTGAAATACTGACGTCGAACATTCAAAAAAGGTTAGGTAAGGTTAGGTTAGATTTGGGGAGGGGGCGGGGGCCCCTAAAGTCACCACTCTGTTTTATTTTATCGTATCGTCCTCACAAGGACATTTTGGTGCGAAAAAGGCGAATTTTCTGCTGGAAAAGTACTTTCCATAATACTTCAATTTTTATTATATAATTATAATATTTGATAATAATAAGGCAAACCCTTCAATTTGATCGGTGGATGACGGCTGTAAAGTGATTGGTTCATTTTTTACAGCTAGTTGAAAGGTGGGTTCAAACCCCTCACTCTAATCTGAAGGGTTAATTTTTTGGCATTCGATGTTTTTAGGGGTTGAATTCGTTGAACTCTACGGTGTTTTGGCATTGAAGGCGTATGCTAATAAGATTGACATGGAAAAAAAGGAGATCGTGAAAGACAGTGAGCTGGGAATCGAAACAACGTGAGAATAATTTCATTCCACAAATCCGAAACATTTAAAGTTGAAATCGTGTTCTTGTAGTTGTAATAGGCACATAATAAAAATTTAGCCAATGAGACCACTACTGCTAGACATATTTATATATATAACACAAGTGTGTTTTATTCTCAGAACTATAATTCGACGTTTCGTCCTATTTTCTTCGACATTCTCAAGGTCTTGTTTACAAAAATTTGTTTACATCGAATGAATGTGGGATCTTACATTCCCACTCCTCGTTTTTGATGGTTTTTGAAGACTATCAGAATTTTCAAAAATTAATCTTGCATGTTTATGGTAAAACTTATTTTTTTTAGGGTCTTGTTGTCATTTGATCGGAATTTAGTGGTTTTGCGTCTATTTGAATTTTGTACTTCATTTTGAGGTTATGTTGCCAATGATAGTTTGAGTTATTTCGAATGAATGGATTTTTCATTGTTTCTCGTAAATTTAAGATCGTTATAGACCTTGCAAATGAATAAGAATTGAAATAGAACGAAACGTCGGATTATAATTTTAAAAATAATACACTCTGGTCCTAATTGGCTTAATTTTCATTATGTATTTATTCATTCTACGTAGTTTTCGGGTAAGCGATCAAATTTTTGGGTTATCGTAAATGTATGGAATCCCTAAAATCCAATAAATTCTTCAGGAATAACATAATTACTCATATTTTCACGAGTCTAGAAATTACGTTTATCAACAATTTCCGAAATTTATTAAAATATTAAGAAATTTCACACATTCCAAAAAATTTTGAAATACGTGATTCTTTCGAAATTGACAATATTTTCACAACTTTAGGAATTTGTAGAATTCTTACTATTGATAAAATTAGTTGGGATCCTAGAATTTTGGAAATGGTTTAAATTTTCATGTTTTTCTGTAATTTTCGGTTCTTCATAATGTACTTTCTTCGAAATCAACAGAATATGAAAAAACTCATACTTTTTCACAAATTCCAAATATCTACTGAATGTTTGAAATGATTGATATTTGGTTAGGTTAGTTTTGACCTTTTTTTCCTTATTGTAGGTTGACAGGAGATCTTGAAACCCTTGGAATCAATGGAACGTATCTTTCTATGGACATGACTGAAAATGATTACAAAGGTAAGTGTATTAAATTCGCAGCAGTGAATAAGAATGACGAGGATCAATTCGTGGCTCCTCATTTCGATGGCGTGCCTGTTGAAACATCTCCGGGGTCTCCGATTTGTGGGGTTGGACTGTTCCACAAAGGATTCGGAAATCTTGCGGGGGTATTTTCTTTGCGCTTGTACTCAAACTTCCATTGGAATAACTGATTGGAGATAAAACAGATGTAAATTGTTTTGGGAATAAAAATTTATAGACGAAAAATAAAGACTTTTTTTGTCTTTCGAGAGACCGAAATGGAAGATGTTTTAAAAAGAATTGAGTACATCGAAGTTCTAATGATTTATTGATCAAACAATAATAATTGTTATAGAACACTTGAATTTCTTGGATTCTTAGAAATTATGACGAAATACGCGAAATTATTCAAATTTTTGGAATGGGTCCGATTTTCGGAATGTCAGGATTTTTGATGTTTTTTTTCATTTCGCTGTATTGATGAATTTTTGTGCATTTTAAGGAGGTTGAAATTTCGGTTTTTTGAAATGTGTGGGATTTGCGTAATTTTTGACGTTTTCGGAATTCTAAGAATTTTTCGGATCTTAGGAATTTTCGAAAATGCAAGTCTTGAAATGTGCATCTTTTCTTGGAATTGGATTAAATTAGTCCAATTTTCAGGAATTTGTATTATTGACTAATATTTTCACACATTTTTCTGAATTTTCGAAATTTTTGATATCGCTTAAACTTTCGAAACGTCACAATTTTTGAATATTTCTGATGCTGACATTTTGATGGATTAGTTTAATTTTGATAAATAAGTTTTGTTTGGTGCACATGTTTAACAGCAGGCCCCTACAGAATTCTATAAAAATCCTCTCAACTTCCCAGAGTCTTCAACTTCTCACACTTATGAATTCGAATTCGAATTCTTACGTCAAAAAACAACATATCCATCATTTTTCCCAGAAACCCCAGCAGCCTGCAGATACTGAAAATGCCCCGAAAAAAGAAAATGCGAGATGGTTTATATCGTGGATCCTCATGATGTTTTCAGAGACGTGAAACCCAAATGCGTTCCATTGTCATTCGACAGTTCTAAACAACAGAGTAAAATGTCCTAAAGTTCACTTTGTACGAAAAAATTTTCGGAAAATGGGAAAGTTCGACGTTATTTTTTTTGTAAGAGTATCCTTGGGGCTGCCGAAATTGGACGTGCAAGAAGGACCATGTTTGCAAAATTGTGAATAAAAACTTATCTGCGCATGCGCGAATGACGATGACGAAATGACGACTTTTAATACTGCGAACGCTCCGCAAGAACAATTAAACGATTGAGATCTGAAATTACTGTTAATAATCAAAGTTATCTCTCAAAAAATATACAGATTAGAACTAATAAGTTCAAATAACAGAAGTCGACGCTAAAAACACACGCAGAGAGAGGATGAATGTTGTAGACACGGCGCCACGGTGGGCACGGCGCATTACGCACACGCATTGTTCAAAATATTCATTTATTTCGTGAATTTCGATCGAAATTAATGAGTTGAGTGAAAAAGCATTCAACATTTAAGCGCACGTGCAGTAGTTGAGCATATTCAAACTGAATGCGCATAAACCGTCAACATGGCGTTATTCTTCACATGACAGACCTCACGCAAAAAACTTGTAAATGCACCGTCGTCAACATTGTGTTCGCAGATGAGAAAAAGTATTCAGAAAATATGTGAAAATGGTGGTCTCAGGTTCTGAAAGTATTCTAGATGTTCTTTATATTTTTACCAAAACTCGTGTATTTTTCGAAATTTTAGAATTTAGAGACTAAATTCGTAAACATTCAGAAAATATCGAGATATTTTTTACAATTCATAAGCATTTTTCATGTTATTCGTAAGACATAGTTTCTCATTCCATGATATTATTGACTCTGCATGATTTTGGATGATTCTTGATTCTTTCTCAATTCGGGTGAACTCATGAGGTTCTAGAAGGATTGATAAAAAATTAAAGTCACTTATAAGATCGATGCATTCGAATTCTTACGGAACTGAAAGATTTTGGAAAAAAGTTAATAATTTTCGAGGATATTCGGAGACTTTCATTTTTCGCGAAAATTCACGAATCTTTAGAATTTGGAAGTCAAAAAACTGTATTTGCAAATTTCGGGAAGTATTAACTATCTTTGACAGGTTTTATTACATTTTTTTCTCGATCTATAAGATTCTTCGAGAAGTATACAATTTTTTTTCGTTTTTATTCCTCATAGTGATCTTAAATATGATGAAAACTGAAAATTCCAAAATATTCCCTACAATATTTTCAAATATTTTCAAAAATTGAATGAAATACAACCCTTAGATTATCACCTATATTTCTCGAAATATTGAACATATACTGTAATTTTTACAGGTTTCTTGGAATTTGGAAAATTCCCTGTAAACATTCAAAAATTCCTTTAAATTCTCACTCTTACGTAAGCCTTCAAAATTATCGAATTTACAAAGCTTGTGGTCTCAAAAATTGTTTTCAATCGAAAGTGTATTTTTGAAACATCGAGTAGATTTCGAAAACTTATTTATTGAAAGCTTGGCAAGAATTAACGATTTTCACTCATTGCTTGAATATATCCATCAATTCTTAATTACTCGAAATCTATCCAAAAAGTGTATGATGGGCCATGGAAATAATTTTCTCGACAGATAATACCATATAAATATTCTGAGTAATTTGTTAAGAACTGTATTTCGAAATAAGTCTGATTACATAACGTTCGAAAATTCCCTACTTTTCAATATCACTTACCACTACTTTTGTTCCTAATTGAAACTTATTACCAGTCACATTACATTGTTCTATTGCCAAAAAAAAAATCGAAATTTGTCCTTGATTCTTAACAAGTCACTACGCGAAAAAATACATCGATGTTTCTTATCATTTTTCTCAACTTTGCTCAGGGACATACCCGCCCCCTCATTTTACCTTTTTATATTCTTCTAAAAGTCATCATTCACTATGGATGTTTAATTCATGTTCATAACAACTTCTACTATTGGTTACTTTCAACGTATTATACTCCGTAATTGAGTGAAATTGGTGAACAACGAAAAATTCATAAATTATCAAGAAAAATGCTTTTTTTAAGCATTGTTCTACCATTTGATAATTTAAAAATACTTTCAGTAATAAAACAAGGCATTTTTTTCTATTTAGAAATTAATTGTGAAATTCAAAGTCGACAATACTCCTGCGAATCAATTTATTTGCAACATGCCCTCGAAGATATATAATTCTGTAATAATCATTCAATTGCACGAAAATCACCACATCAATTGAGTTATCATCCTTATTCATGACCTTCAAAATGGGTATAAATTCGGCCCCCTTGTCCAGTCATTTTCAGTCTTGAGCTTCTTGTGGTTCGTATAAGTGGTTTCCCTGTATTATTTACGTGCTTCATCGAGAATTATTTTTCCCCGGGAAATATTGTTCGATAACTTTCCAATTGATGCCGAGAATAATTGTTTTCCAAATTTTTTGTTGGTTTCGTTGAATCGAAATGACGGATTTGAAAATTGTTTTGTTACTCGCG
>JAPYZK010000409.1:0-28208 GCA_030522785.1 Platygaster equestris
AAAAAAGTGACAACAAAACTGAACTGATGACACAGATATTATACGACTGTTTTGGATTAATTATTTACTTTAATAATTCAACAAGTCGTATTTTGACACGTGTCATGTGTTTTTAACTGTTCAAATAACCGTGTCCAATCAATTTTACCACTCGAAATATAAGTCAACAATTTTTCTTCTCGAATCGAATGTCAACCAAACGTCAACAGTTATGTATTATTGATGCATTATCAGTGCTGTGAGGAACAAAACAAGGTTAGACATTTCATAGAATGAAGCATTTTTGTTGTTCATTGCAAAAAGTACAGCGGCTACATATTTTTGTAGGATTTCTAAGTGTTTGAAAAATGTCTGGGGATGAAAGAGTAATTTTAGTCACTGGAGGATCGGGGCTTGTTGGCAAAGCTATACAATCTGTTGTTGAAAGCGATGCTAGATCGCAGGAGAAATGGATTTTTCTCAGCTCTTCCGATGCTGACCTGAGGTATACAAATATATCTTTATTCATTTTTAAAATTATATAAAATATTCAACAATATTGGTTGATTTTTTGTTGTAAAATCACGCATATTTATTGCGAAACATTTTGATTGATGTATAATTTCACAAATGTTATGACTGACGTACTCGAGTTCTTGAAATTTTTATGCATTTTTTCTTGAATTGGATTCATTTTCCTCTGTTGAAATGCACAATTTTTAATTTGCATTCGTTTGTCTAATTTTCTCTTTCTTGAATTTGAAAATGTTCAGTTTTGAAGTATTCATATTTTTCCATGGAAATTTTCAAGTTTTACCATCTTAGCCAATATATTTTAAGAAAGTCAAATAAACAAAACATGAGTTTTAAATATTTTGAAATATCTGCCTTCTCAAATTTTAATCCTGATTTTCAGATGTACAAATTTAGATTTCCTCAGTTTTTGATTGGAAAGTCAAGTTGTGCACAAATGTAACTTGGATTTATGAATTCTGAAACCTGAATTTGATAATGTTCAAAATTCAAGTTACAAAAATTTTGAAGTTTCTCAGTTTAGAAGTTTCTGTAATTTCACATTTCAAAATCTGAAAACTATAAATCGAAGGTTTTCAATTTAAACTTCAAATGCCAAAACTTTAGTGCTTGTATTGCCAATATTGCCAAACTAAATTGTCTTAATTTCTCTTAAAAGTACAATGAAATGACTTCTGAAATTTTTTTCGTATTGATACTAGAAGAATATTTTTTAAATCACAATTTTTTCGCAGTGATAAATCACAGACAGAAAAGCTGTTTCAAAAATACAAACCAACTCATGTCATACATTTGGCTGCAATGGTTGGAGGTTTATTCCACAACATGTCTCACAATTTGGACTTTTTGGTAAAAAATGAAACTTCAAAAATTCCATCTTAAAATAACTTATTTATTTTCAACACTTTTTTATATTTCAGCGCAAGAACCTCTACATCAATGACAACGTTTTGCAAACTGCTCATGAGCACGGTGTTGTGAAAGTCGTTTCATGTCTTTCAACTTGCATTTTTCCAGACAAAACAACGTACCCTATTGATGAAACAATGGTAAATTGAAAACAAATTTTGTCGAAGAAATAACAATTACTGTATTAATAGAATACATTTTTGAGTGCTAAAATATTCAAACTTGATGTTTCAAAAATTCAGTGTACAGTGGGAAAATTTCCATTTTCGAGAATAAGTCTAGAAAAGTTAAATTCCTCAATAAAACAATGATTATGCAATAAATATTATAAATGAACAAGAAACTGCATTACATATGATAAATAAACATGTTCCAAATTTCAGATTTTCAAAAATTGCAAAGTCTTATAAATTTAAAATCAAATGTGACCATTTATGTTTTTTAATGTACAGGGTAATTTTCAGTTGAAAAAAGTTAATACATGGTGCAAATGTTGTCCTGTTTTGAAAGACATATCAATAAAATAATGTATTATTCTGCAGATTCATAATGGCCCGCCTCATCCATCAAATTATGGATACAGTTACGCAAAAAGGTTGATTGATGTGGCAAATAAAGGTTATTACGAGCAATTTGGAAAAAAGTACACCAGTGTCATTCCCTGCAATGTATTTGGGCCTCACGACAATTTTCGTCCTGATGCTAGCCATGTTATTCCAGGACTAATGAGGAAACTTCATGATTTGATGCAAGATGGTATTCATTGTCAAGCATTTCATTATAAGATCTGTAAAAAACTATGATTTATGAACCATAAGGAAATCATAATGAATGATCTCATTAATTGATAGGTTTTAAAAATCAAAAATTATTTCTAGGAAACACCGAAGACAAAGAGTTCAAAGTTCTTGGGTCTGGAAAACCATTGAGGCAGTTTATTTACAGCAAAGATTTAGCAAAACTAATGATCTGGGTTCTCAGAGAGTACGATTCCATAGAACCAATAATATTATCAGGTAATATTAAACACTTGAACAAATACATATTTGTCGAGTTATAAAAATTCCACGTTTCTGAAAATTTAGAGAACTGACGGATTCATGTAACTTTCAATGAATCATTTTGCATTTTGAAAAAATTGTTCAGAAATGTTCACAATCGATAAAAATTATGAAGGAACTCTACAAATTTTTAGACGTTTTTCAGAATCTTGAGTGATTTCTGATGTTCGGAAAAAATATTCAAAAATTGAGGGTCATTTTATGAAAATAGTAACTGCTGAATAATTTCAAGATCACTCTTAATATTATTTAGCGAACGTAACGTTAATTTACAAAGAGTTTACTTATAAATGAGTGTAATTACAAAATATTATCAGGAGTGAATATTATGTGTACATTTATCAATGAGTGTATTGTAATTAAAAAAAAAAACGGTTTTGGGGGCACTCAACATTAATTTTTATATTTCAAAAATCTACGAAGACGTTTCAAAAATTTCCTTAATATTTTTCTAGTTGATGAATCGCAGGAAGTGACAATAGCTCAAGCTGCCGAAGCGTTGGTGAATGCTTTTGGATTCAAAGGAAAAATAGTGTTTGATACTTCTTGTGCTGATGGGCAGTACAAGAAAACAGCTAGTAACGCGAAACTTCGGAAACTTTTACCATCTTTCGAATTTACGCCTTTTGATCAAGCTGTACAGAAAGTTGTTGATTGGTATATCGAAAATTATCAAAAAGCGAGAAATTGAAGAATATTTTGTATATTTTTCTATTGTACACTGGAGGTACTGTAATACATTGAATGCAATTATTCTTTTAATATATCTATTATTAGACATGTTAATCCATCACCAGTTGTTGATTTATTAAACATTTCCACTTTAAAAAGGGGATTATCAATTCTTTTAAATAGTTCCCGTTATAAGTCAAAAAATTCCAAGGAATTAACTTTTTACCAAAAAAATCCCTCTTGAGATTTTTTAAAGCATAATGTTTCGATAATGTTCAGTATTATTTATCTTGGTAATAATCACATTGTGTAATAATTTGAATTAGAGAGAAAAATGAAAAGCTGCGGTATAAAAATCTGTACTTTTTAATTTTATTGGCCGAAGGATTTGATTATTAAATATATGACAATTTGAAAAACGGTTTTTCATTTGAATTTTAACGGTTCAACGGTTGTTCAACCGCGCATGCGCAGAACGCTAATAAATAAATCCCGCTTTTTTACTCCGAAAACATGTCGTTTTATGCGTTTTATGTCGCGATTTGCTTGGACCGGTCGATATTTTTCCGCATTTTCGGAGTGATTTTGCGTGTTTTATCCGTCCCCTTTAGGTCTATAAGCTTGAATTATCATCGAATGTAATACATTCGATTCCGTTTCTTTTTCGGTTCCATTTTTGTGTGAATTTTCGAGTTTATTGCGTATTCTCCCTTTTGTCCCGATGAACCACATAAATGATAATTGAATGCAAAAAAACGGTGTGCTTTCAGCTCGCGAAGGTATTTTGTGTCAAATTAATTCTTTTAAATGTATTATAATAACATAAGTTAATTTTTACCATTTTCACGCAGATTTGTTTTTGTCAAAATTTTTCATAGTGAACAGTGAAGTCACATAGTGAACAGTCCAACGGGTTTTCGCGCCTGCGCAGACTGCTTTTTCCATTTTTATTTATTTCGTTGTTAAAAAACCTTATCATATTGTCGTAATTTTTCGCGTTGAATACATCTTTTCCTTACGCATCAGTATGAACAACTATGCAAAATCGTAAGATAAAAAATGTTTTATCGTTTCGCATATTTTCTGTTGGCTTCTTTGTTGAATGCATTGTCAATCCATTATTTGAATTACTTGAATTTAAATGATCGTTCACTGCGCATGCACAGATCGTTTGTGCAAAAGTTGCGCGAAAAAAAGATACGTCGCAATTCGCCGGGACACAGTTTACAATTTCGGATTGATTTGTGTTTTGTTGCATTTTCGCATTAAATTTGATTCCCTGTCCCCCTTCCCAGTTCAAATAAACGTGGGATCGCAAAATTTTGTTCCGTTTGATTACGAATTCCGGAGTTTGCGCATTGTCAGGATCGCATGAGCGCCGATAAAACTCAAAACAAATCCATGTGTGTCGGTCGGCAAAAGTAAATTCGAAAGTGTCATTTTCCGCGCGCGTATTTTGACGTCTTTTTTAGTGTCGCGTTTCCGTGATCGGTTTATTTTGTTCGCGAGTGTTGGTTGTCCCCCTTTCCCATTAAATCATGTCGGCGAGAAAGCATTTCAAGAAGATCCCAATCGTTGTTGTTGAACCTCATGATGAGGTTAGAATTCGCACTATAAACAAACCTGATTGGCTGCATATAGGGTGTCTCAGCTCATTGGCATAGATCAAAGGGATAAATTCCGAATTCCAGATTTTTTACTCCATTTTTTACTGAAAAATCGAAAAGCCTAGATAAAGTTGAAAAAATAAAAAACTATGGTTTACACTTACGTTTTCATAATTTTTTTTGACATTTGTAGATTTGAAAATTTCTAAATCGAATTTGCAGCATTTTTTGAGCAAAGTTGAAATATTTTTTAAAACTCCCACTATTTCGTAAAGTTTACTTCTGAAAAAACAAAAATTTTTAAACAATTAAAAACTTTAAACTAAAACTTTAAACATTAAAAATTTTTTTTTAACGATCCCAAATTTTACACAATTATATGTTCAAAATGTAAAAAATTGTGCCAAATTTGATGAATTTTTCAAAGTTTTACATTGTTCAAAATTTTTATCAAATGCAAACCATAATTATTGAATGTTATTTAAATAGCAGTTATTGAACATTTTTTAAGTATATTTTTTCAAAATATTAGGAAATTTCGAAATAGTTTCAAATTCACAAAATTAGCACGTTGGATATTCTTACTATTTGAAAATTATAAAAATTCCAGAAATTTCACCATCACAATAATTTGTTCAATAATGCATTATTATAATTACTTCATTCTGAACATTACAAATTTTATTCGCAGGTTTTACCATTCATTTATCGCTGCCTGGGATCCAAGCATTTGCCGTTCGAAGGCAATGTTCTGATTCACTTAGATTCTCATCCTGACATGCTTTTGCCAAAAAATATGGCGTCTGAAACTGTGTGGGACAAAGAAAGTTTGTTCAGGTATAAATAATATTAAATTAAAAATTTTGACAAACTAAGTTTTTCCCTAGTTCTAGGAAATGGACTAGGAACAAAGAAAAAATTTGGATTTTTGGATACTCTCAAAGCTTTTAATACTGTCAAAATTGAGTCAAATATTGATTGGGAATTTTCAAAATTATCAGAATATTCTTTTTTGAACGAGCATTTTCTTCAACGATTGTATAAGTATGATGAAACATCAATTATTAATTTATTTTCAGTGAAATCAGTATCGAGAGCTGGATCCTGCCTGCCGTTTATGCAGGACACTTCAAAACCCTGCTGTGGGTAAAGCCTCCGTGGGCCAACCAGATGAACGACGGACCCAGGACCTTTCTCATCGGGAAACATAAGGAGAACGGGTTGATAAGGTCAGAAATATTTGTATACCCTGTATTCATATATACGTATTTACGTTCTCTGGAAATTGCATATTTTATATGTCTCTATTTCATTTAAGCAGCCTTAGCTTTTTATTCATTGGTTTCTAGCAAATCAGTTAACATATAGCTTCGTGAAAAATGATTATTTATATGTTGATGAATGTGACGAAAAAATGCATTTTTTGCAAAACACGCACTGAGCAGACGCTTCGAGCCCCTGAAATAGCGCATTGAGGACGCCCATTTACGACCGGCGATTTGGTATTGTACCTATGGTCGTTCCTCAAGTCTTACAATTGTTCCTCAAGTCCTACTTTTGTTCCTCTAATCCGCTAAAAACAGGAACAATATGGTCCATATTGTTTTGACATTTATAGGTTCACGGTGCACCGGGTCGCAAATATCCCCCCTTCATACGCTGTTTCAGGGGCTGGAAGCCCCTATTCAGTGCGTGTTTTGCAAAAAATATTGTTTGCACCATGGACCTGAGGTGTACTTTTCCGCTCTCGACGATGTATGAAGCCTCTCGACTCTCGGCTGCGCCTCGGGACGAAATTTGGCTTCACACATCGTCTCGGCCCGAAAAGCCACGCCTCAAGTCCTTGATACAAAAATATCTATTTTGCAAAACACGCACTGAACAGACGCTTCGAGCCTCTGCAATAACGCATTGAGGACGTCTATTTACGACCGGCGATTTGATATTGTACCTATGGTCGTTTCTCAAGTTCTACAATTTTTCCTCAAGTCCTACTTTTGTTCCTCAAGTCCGTTGGAAACAGGGACGATATGGTCCTTATTGTTTTGACATTTATAGGTTCGCGGTGCACCGTGTCGCAAATGTCCCCCCTCAATACGCTGTTTCAGAGGCCACGCCTCAAGTCCTTAATAAAAAAATATCTATATTCGTTCGTTTAAACACTCATTTTCATCTTCGACTCAACGAGCCGAAGCTGAACTCGGAAGCGCCAAGCGGTTGATTCGGTTTGTTTCGAATTAGTCGGGAAACATAAAATACATCGAAAACACGTTATTTATTGGGCAACAATGCCTAAATGGCTTTACTTTTATCTTTGAGATATTTGCAACACACTGCAAGCCGAGAAGGTTTTGCAGATATGTTGCGAATTCCTCGCTGGGGATATTGTCGAAAATCGTAGAAAAGTAGCAATTAATGACGATACCCGATTCCGAGAAACGTTGAGCGCAGCAAGCGATAAAATTTCTTCCCACATCAACAGCGATTGCGTTATAAAAAAAAAAAGCCCGACGATAGAAGCGAAGATTAGTAAATTACGTGAGCATTACGAGCCGAATTCGGCAGATTCAAAGGAAGTTTACTTTTCACGCGAAGATCGGGCTTTAGATATAACGTTACTTTTCGCTAGAATAAATTAACATACGCGAACACGCTAAGCCCCGAGATACCTAATCCCTGAAATTTTTATCGCACAATTGGTGGTTTGCGCAATGGACAGTATATTCTTGGAGGCCACTTACCTGAATCCCCTGTTGTTTTTGCAAGATGCGTAACAAATAATTGGACGAACTGTATGAAAGTTTTCGATGTGACGATTAGAAAATGTTTTACGACAAAAAAAGCCGCCATAGATGTGTGTACATGGAGTTATGGGGTAAAAGTAAGAGTCTGTGGTCTAGGGGGAATTGAGGTATGTTTCTTCGTGCCAAGTTACCTAATCAAATGTGTGGAGTGGTATGTGCTCTGCAGATTTCGCTTTTTTTTATAATAACGTAGAAAATGTATATTTTCAAGCAACATTGTCGGGTTGACTTTCTACACTTGTTGAATGAATTGTATCAGTTACATTATGTGAATGAAATTTTTAAATGTTGAAAATGTTACAAACTATCAATTTAAGAACTTAGAAATTCTTAAAACTTTCAAAATTTCAAAAATTACAGAATCATTCTAAATTCCACGAATTTTGAAAACTTCAAATCTCCAAAATCTACATAATATTTGGAATTGTTAAAATTTTGTAAATTCTCAAAACACTCCAAACTTTGAAAATTCCCAAAATTGTTGAAAGTCTCGAAATGTTGGAAATGTATAAAATGAATCAGTTACAGTTACCGTAACTTATAAAAAATTATCACTGTAAAGTTACAGTTACTATTTTCAGAATATAGTATTGAGTTAGAATTATTACTACTTGACTAGTAGGGGAGATCGGAGCTGGTTGGCCAACTTTTTACCTACGAAGTTTTTATGACTCCCCTTTTGAAGTTAATAAAAATTCGATCTCACTATGTCAAAGTGCATACCCTCTGCTTGTACTGTGAATTTTTTTATGCATTTATATTAGTTTGTCAAAAAGTGACATATTTTCACAGTGACGTGACGGATTGGCCAACCTGCCCCGAGCACGGGGCAGGTTGGCCAAGTGGTTGGGGCAAGTTGGCCAATTTGAGAAAAAACGTACAAAATTCAACAATAAAATTTCAAATTAACAAAAAAGACATCTGATTTACTCATTCATCAGTTAAATAATTTTTCCAATCGAAGGCTACTGATACAAAATGATTATCATATTTAAAAATTTTTTGTTCCTATTACAGTGTATAGAAATTCAAACTTCATCCACGCGTTTCACCGAACTTTTTTTTTTGTTGGAGCCACCGGATTTTGAATTTTCATTGGAACAAAAACTTAATAAATACATTTTCTTGAACTCCATGCGGACTACAAATTGCTTATTCAATTTCAGAGCATTGGCCAACCAGCCCCGGCCATGTTTTTCAAAATTAGATCGATTTTTTAGGTTAGGAAATGTAAACCATTAATTCGAGCGATACTTTACTGTAAACCTAATGGCATGAACAACTGCCAACCGTTTTTAGTTGGTTTGGAATCAATTGTTTATTGATTCAGAAAACGAAAAAGTCGGAAAGTGAAAATTTTATTAACTCGAGTAGAAAACAGGTTTTTGGTTATATTTTGGACACGCGTGAGCACAATGCAATAAAATTACACCAGAAGTCTCGTCTTGCTACAACATATTACACTCGTATTTGGCACGGTGGCCTTATAAACATTTCCGGTATTTAAAAACAAAGCATTGGCCAACCTGCCCCATTGGCCAACCAGCCCCGGTCTCCCCTAGTTTGTTAGTTGCAATCAATCTACTAAACGTTGTTTCTTATACATCAACGCGTGCAACTGAAAAATTGTTGAATATTATTTACTTCATTCGTGATATAGATGATTTTTGTGTCTCGTGATCGAAGCAAAATTTTCTTAGTCGGTTTGCGAAAATGTTTTCATCACTTTTATCTATTAAGTTATTTGCGAGAAAATAAGAGTTATTATAAACGGTAGAATCGCCAAGTGCAAACGCAAGTAGAAAGGATTGCGACGAATGCCTTGAAACCAGGACAAGACATGTTTTTTTATTACCTCGAGACGCAACGATAGTGCCCTGGCTTGTCTTCCTTATTCGGATTGATATGCGAATTCCACGAATGTTTCGTCATTTTTGTCCTCAACTCATAGACCAGGACGAGTTGCTTGTAACAAAATGAAAGATTCTTCCGGCATTCCGTAGGACCCAGCGGTAATTTTTTTAAATGAAATGCGATGTTTTTCACCGTTTCCTTATTTGATATTGAAGGAAGCAGGTTTCCCAAAAATTGGGTGATTTTGTAAGGCAATAAACGAATTCATCAATGGTTAAAAAAAAACGTTTGAGTAGGTCCATGGCGTGTATGCAATTTTTGTCGGAAAAATATGACAGAAGTTGATAGCGTAAAAATCCATTTCGGGTCTACCTTACCGTTGTTTATTTTCGGTACGCGAAACCACGTTATCCGTGATTTCTCGGATAAAAAAACAACAGTTATAGAAACAGTACAATATACAATGCCTGCATAATCCACGACGTACAGATGAACCCAAAGATTTTGCGCACTAGATGAATCGAGAACTAGCGGACAATCATCCCGTAAACTCCTCGTTTTTATGAGCCTTCTGCACACTAGTTTATACGTAGAAACAGAGTTTAATCGTAGATTGGTTTCCGTGACAAACCCTCGTGTATGCCAAATGGGAATCGCCATTTACATGTAACGAAGCTCCTCCAATGGTTTTCTAATGAGACGTTTTCCAATTATTGTGTGATTTACTTCGTTTCTTCTTGGTCTTTGCTAATTTAAAATCCATTGTGTCGAGCAGCTGATGCAACGTTCAGTTATTGCTTCACTTGGCTAGGATTTTTTTTGGTAATGTATTATTCACTTTTCATCAAAAGTGAAAGGTGACACTCGAAATTTGCACGGTCTCGTATTTCGGGTGCATCATTTCGAAAGGATATGCGAAAGCTTGGGAGTGAATGATAGTTAGCGGGCTAATGCTACCTCCAACGGCGAGAACGAATGTTTGACGTTTTTTTCCTTGGCTACAAGCCGCGAAAAATAATTCTCGCCTCGCTCCAAGTCGGCGATAATTCTCGCAAATGGGAAACTCTCTACCAAGATGAATGTTTCGACGAATTTGCACGCGCGACTTTTTGTCTAAAATTAATCAGACGATTATCGGGTCGATCTGAATTTTTGAACGCGCGGGCATATTTCTCGGCGCGCAAGACTCGTGAGAAATGCGCTCGGGTCTTTCAGCCCGTTCCTCCACCTCTTCGCTCTTTGCCTCCCTTCGTCTTCAATTCCTTCCTCCACCATAATTTCCCTGCACGTGTAAGGTATTTCGCGCTGGGCAAAAAAAGTTATGCGCGACTTGGCGATGAAGCGTCGTGCCAAATATGGTCGGCCGATAACGACGACTGGGGCATAAAGCGTGTTTTTCGGAATTATTAGCCGGCGTTTTGCCCCGGCCCGGTTCGTGTGTTACGGACGCACGTCGAAGGAACGACCCGGGACAACTGTCGCTACCGAGATGTTTTGCGACGACTCTTGTCGCATTTTTGCGCGTACGCACGGTGCTTCCGCGAGGCTCGACAGTATATAAGCTTGCGTTGATGTCGAAGAGCTTGGTGTTGACGAGTTCTGAGTTTCCAGGCTCGAGCTGAAAACAGTGAATAACGGGCGCTTTTTATTTCGAATCGTATAGAGGTTTTGTGAGAAATAAATCGGTTGTTTCTGGATGTAGTAGTATATTTCGTTCTTGGCAAGATTTCAGCTCTACTGTCTATTCAATAAATTTATTGGACATCGATAATTACTTTATCTAGGTTTCCGAAAAAAGTATTTAATCAATAAATTTGTATACTTTCGTTTCTCTCGCAACGTTTGTAACACGAAACAATGAAAAAGGTTGAAGATCGCATAGATCTAGGAATTGAATTCATTAGGGTATACATACAAAATACGAGATTAATTGCGCTGATACTTTTCTGGCACGATCGTGTTTCCGCCGTCGGGTGCGATTCTTTCGACGCACGTTTATTACCTCGAGGCTCAACTACCCTCGCCGCAAAAATACGATCAAACGAATCCTTGCGTACATTGTTGCACTCTGGCGGCGCGATCTTGATGCCACACCTATTCCCAGATTGCGATCATCTTTCGCCTTGCTCGCAAAAAATGTTTCTTCGAGTCATGAGGTAGAAAATTCGTGACGTCTCCAGTTGAGCGAATTATTGTGATTAGATGTTGAAAGATTGCGGCTTTTTCAGCAGCAGGATTGCGCAGTGATTCAGCGGGGGAATATATTTCGCTTATTGTGAAAAATTGATTTTTCATACGAATTTATACATTTATCATCCTAAATCCAGAATTACTGGATTATTTTCGGGAATAATTGACGTAGTCATTCTTGTGACACATACCGTATATTATTTTGTATGTCTTCCTATTTCGCGAGCCATGGAGCAGTTATACCGACCACGCGTACCCTAAGGTTGAGATACCGTCGTAAAAAATCCCCGTATATGTCATAATGCTTTTCCACAGACATTTAAATGAACGTTGATTTTTATCTCTCCGTGGCCGTGGTAGCGAGATAGTGTTCACGTGGTCGCGTTAAATGTACTTGGCGCGAGCTTTATTCCCTCGAGCCGCACCGACATCGCGAATAGAGAGATAGATCGTTTGATCGTTAGATCCTTACGACTGTCTTATGCAAAATCGCCCACGTCGCCGAGATACTGCGACAAAGATAGTTCTGTATTTTACAATCGGCCTGTTTCTCCGCAAATCGTGTTTAACCGTTTTGCGTGGGGTTAAATGAACGCGCGTTATCGGTAATTACGAGCTCTGTCAAGCTTGAAAGTTGACCTTTCCGATTCCACTCGATGGGAATGATAAGAAAGCTTTTTCGCAGCCGATGTCGAGATCGATCGTGTTGGATGAAAGGTAAAGGCTATTCTGCATATTATGTTGGATCGTGGGATGAGAAAAAAGGGACCCAAGTGTCCCATTCTGAATTATGTTTTTATAATTTGTTGGTGTTGCGAGGAAAATTGTGAATCTTGAATTTGGAACTTTCTAGTATAAGAAATCATCAGGTCAGACATTTGAGACTTACGAATTTTGAGATATCATGAATATTGATATTTTACAACTTGTAAGTTTTTTAACGCGCATATTCGAATTTTATGAAATGACAAGTTTTGATTTCTAATTTTTTAAAATTTGCGATTCGCAGATTTTAAAATGAAAATCCTTACGATTTTTCATTTCGTAATATTCAAGTGTCGAAACTTGCGTTCTCGAATTCGAACGTCAAAGTGGTGAATTTTCGGACTTTTGAAATTCCAAAATATTGAGATTTGTGTTAATCATACTTCAATTTTCGAATGTGAAAATCATCAAATTTACATCTCTGAAGATTTAAATTTTCAAATTCGAACTTCAAATTTTGAGTCAGAAGTTTAATTTCAAAAATTAAAAAATTTTTTTAACTTTCTTTCCACATTGGCGAATTTTTAAAATTATGAATATATATTTTACAATTAACAGCTTGAAATTAATTTGCTTTTCCGTTTCCAAACTTGTAAGTTTTCATTTCCAAGTTATCAGACATTTCAAAGTTCTTGCAAGTTGTCAAATTCGTTTTCGAAAATTTAAAAACTTCTAAGATCATCAACTTGAACCTTTGTTACCCATTTTTCCAACTTCCAAATGTGACAACTCGAAATTCGAATACAATAATCCTTGACTTTGAGTTTACAGTTGTGTAATTTACGTATACTTACTTCGAAAACTAACTAAAAAACTCAAATTTCGATAACGGAATCGCGGCAAATGGCGACAAAACGAAAACTAGCTGTAGTTTCACCTACGGAATCGCGATTACAGAGAATTGAGAATTCGCGAATCGATGCGGTCGCTTGATAAGCCACGTTCCGATAAACAAGTCAACCAACGTAAGCGCTCGTTTTCATAAAATCTCGGCGTGGGCTGTGAAACTGGAGCGTTATACATTTCGTCATTATTTGAATGCGCTCGCTGGGAATGTATTCAAATGTGTTCTTTTTACGACGGTCGTGCTCATAAATAGAATTAAATTCCGATGCTTTATGGAGATCGGAGAAATCTCGCGCACTTTATCTCGCGCGGATCAGAAATGTATGCGATTTCGCACTTATTGGGGTAAAAAGGAGGGAATAATAACGGAAGACACTGCTCCTGGCGCAGCGAAAGAATGCGATACGAAAAGGGCCTTCGTGGATCCGGGGATTTCGCTGGTTAATTGAATTTATGAGCTCGTTGCGCCACGTTCTGGATCAGAATTCAGTACCAAAGTCCCCGCCATTAGCAGCCGGGGACTTTTGTACTACAAAGGTGTAGTTTTGCGCTCGCGCATTTGCAGGAAAACGTACGATCGGGGACTTCCCGTGTTCTTACAACTCGCCCGGAATATATCTACTGTATTTCGTGAGCTTTGAGAAACCTGGATTACGTACATTTATTCGGGGAAGAAATAGGATTTTTTTACTTCTTATTTTGGATCAGATTGGATGGTTCCGGACATCAGATGGAAAGGTTTCGGAATTCTCGTAGGTTAGAACGTATAATTGTATAGATTTTAGGTCGGATTTTATTCTATTTATAGAGTGTGACATTTAGACTTGTTACAGTATAAGCTAGAAAGTATTTATTCCAATGATGAAAATATGTATTGGAATTTGTGAAGTCGGCAACTTTTGGGGAAGTTCCATTTTTTGACCAGGTTACTGCTTAGGAGCGTATTTCTTATTGTGATTGTATTTGAAAAAATGTTTTGAGATAATACAGAAATTACACATTACAGAAATTGTTCTAAAAGCTAAGTCTTGGGAGATTTTATGGATTTTGGGTAAAAATTGTGTCGTGTATTTTTATACTCCTAGAAAATTTCAGATATTCGGTAATTTCCTTGACGAACTATGAATTCACTAAAATCTAATTTCTGAAATTCTAAAAAATTGTCAGCGAGAAACTGAAAACTGAAGAATAATTACAAGATTTTTCACATTTTTACAGTATGTGTAAGCTTATGTGTAATTTGTAATTTGGATGTATTTTCTCGCATTTTTTATCATTTTTCAGAAATCACGAATCTTAAATTTTCATTAGTTATAGAATACTCATATATGAAAAAATTGAAAAAAAAAAAACTAATTCGAAATTTGTAGATAGGCATTTAGAAAACTTCGAAAATTTTTTTAATTGTCATGCGAATTTCTTTGAATTTCCAAAGTATTCGAACCATTCGTGACTCACTTTTGAACCAATGTAAGAATTGATGAATTTTTTCTTTATTTTGTAAAATGTATGTTCCACTCCTGAAATTTTCTGCGTAATTTGAATGCATTTAAAGCTGACTCTAAGGAAACAATTCAGCTAAACACATTTTGCTTTTGAAAAAATGGAATGATTTATAAATTTTAGGTTAGTACCTCACCCTAGTGATTTTGTTTTTTATAAAAGTTTTATGAAAATCATCAATTTCTTATAAAATTTAATTTTTTTCTCTTAACTGATTTAATAAAACATTTATAAAAAGCGCAATTTTTATGGAATGATTTTATAAAAATTTTATAAAACATTTTTTTATAAAGTTTTAAGATTTATGAAAAAAATCTTTTTATAACATTTTTATAAAATCACTGTATAAAAATCGCACATTTTATAAAAATTTCATAACATCGACCTTATAAAATTTTAATTTTTTTATGAAAACCATTCAATAATTTCATAAGGTTTTTATAAAAACTATAATCACTGGGGTAGTACATGTAATGAAGTTCGAAACCCAATTCAAACTCTAGACGAAAACTGAGTCTTAAATATACGAAGCCTTAATAATTCTCAAGCTTAAAAGCACGAATTCAATATTTGACAAAAAGTAAAGAACGTGCCTATACAAGGGATTCTTTCACCATACCGAGTGGACTGTTGTGCTCGCAACTCTCGCAAGCGTTCACGTTGAGGGAGTATATTGCGCCCATGTGCATTAGACACAATAGGACTCAACGATATCGCGAGCATTTGTGTTGAAACTGAGCTAAGCGCAATTTCGACACTCAAAGCTTTAATGGAGGCTTTCGGTATAACTTTTTCTCGCACTCCTTTCATTTATAATCGTGCATACGGTGTCAAAGAGGACCATTCAGACTGACTTTTTTTCTTTTTCTCTACCTTTGGAAACGTCTGCTGAAAGCCCGAGCGTTAAAATTATTTCCGTTTTTTTGTTTCACTTGAAAAGATGGTTGGGCGTTACATTTTCATAATTGCTTTTCAGACGAAACAAGTCTTAGTGCTAATGGGCCTAAATTTTGGGATTCTTCGTTTCTCCAATTCGGTACTCAAAAATGTTGGCCTCTGAAATTTTGTGAACCTGAAAAGGAACTCGAAATTATTATTCGCATTAATTACACGTATTGCTTTCAAAACGAGCGCATGTAGCTGGTCGTTTTTTGACATCGATTCACTTTTTATTTAAAGTGACTTCGCCGATGCCCATTCGGGAGTGGCCAATTAAAATGATTGTCGTTGTAATGTCGAACATTTATTACATTCCGTAACATTTCGCCGTGTCTTATTCTGTCGCGAAGACAACGTGGAAGAAGAAGGCCCGAGACCATAAAGAGGTTATGGGGTGTTTTTTTTCCGGTCGGCCGTTGATGAGTCAATATAGTTTCGGCAGCGGCGAGTGCCTTAAGAGTAAGAAATAATGTCGTGCGTGCAGGGATAAACGGCGAAACGGCGTCGGGGTAAGAAACGTGTAATGCCCGAGAGCGAGCGAAACGGGCCAAAACGTGAACGTGGTATGCCATGGAACATGTGTAAAAGACGTGTGGCTCAACTTTTTCTCGCTTCGGCCCGGCGCAGATGCTACAAATGGTTAGCACGTTTGAGGATCGCCAGCAATCGGACCTCTTCTTTCACGGCCAATAATCTCGCGAACCGATAGATGACATTCCCCCACGGTTGTGAAAAAATTTCGCTCTTTTCCCGCAGCTGCGACGTAAAATGTAAATGCGGCTCTTTGACAGGTGCGCGATTTCGAGTGTCAACAAGTCCCGATCTCTAGGCGGTGTGTTCAACTGATATGGGAATCCTGGACAAGATCTGGATTTGTGTGCATTAAGTTCCAAATGTTTAGGGAATGCATGAAAAAGAAACATGAACAAAAAAAGCAACAGGTATCCTAAGGTAGCCTTTGCTAGCTACCGCTAAACAGGCGGAAATAACCCCCGAACGACTAATTTTCTAATTTTTAAAAAATAATGCCGGTAAACAATCTTTATGAATAAAAATAGTTGGATTGTTGTGACGAGATGAGTGAAAAAGAAGAAGAAACAATCGAAACGGCGCAATTAGGCGGCGCGGGCTTTTCTCTTTTCGCTGGCTCGTCTTTTTCCTCGTACTTTTTTATTAGCCCGGTGATCCGCGCCAAGTCCCGATGGAAACGCGGCGCTTCTTGCTCCGAATACGTCGACGCAACTGCAGCAGCGACGAAGGCAATAAAATTTAACAAGACTCCCATTTACCATTTCAGGAATCTCGTTCCTTATACCGCGGCGTACTACGGGCCATCGCGGCGACTCCTTCCTCATCGCTCTCGGGAAATAATCGTCATTATCGTATCGCCGTCTCTTTCGCGTAACCCCCGGTGCGCGCTTAGAAGTTTTTTTACCGAGCCTTATTCGGCGATACGCTGAATTCATCCACTTTATCGCACTCGCTGTGCAGATTACGATTTGTGCGAGCATATCTATTGCTTTATTACAGCGCGACGGTTTAGAACTTATTTGGCCCTCGTGATGTAGACTTTTGTCTCGGTTTCATGCGTTTCGTTTTATTTTTATTAAAATTGGCATTACTTTTTTATGGAATGTCGATGTTCAGATTTCTAAACTCGAAATGTCGCAATGCCAGCGTATAGCGGCTGCTAAATTGATCTGTAGCGTCCAGGGAAGTATGATGACTCCCGCTTTTTATTTTTTCTATCGATTCCTCTATTCTCTACGAAGAAAACGAGCGTTCAATCGTTATTCTAACCGACTGGATTCCATTGCAACGTCGGATTTAGCGGAGGTCAGCGTACGAACCGCTGGACGTCGAATGACAGACTGCGTAATAATTACTGCATTTCCGAACATTGCTCGATTTCGAGCATTTTTTTTGTTTTTCGTAGTTTCTGAGTCTGTTAAGTCAAATTTCGGAGTGATTTCGTTATTTTTGCCTGTTATACGTCTGCATGTGAATTTCTAAACTCGAAATGTCGCAAAACCAGGGTATAGCCCCTGCTGAATTGATCTGTAGCGTCCAGGGAAGTGTGGTGAGTCCCAGTTTTTATTTTCTTTATCGATTCCTCTACTCTTTCCAAAGAAAACGAGCGTTCAATCGTTATTCTAACCGACCGGGTTACATTGCAACGTTGGATTCTGTGGAGGTCGGCGTACAAATCGCTCGACGTCGAATGACAGACATAGTAATAATTACTGAATTTCCAAACATTGATCGATTGCAAGCATTTTTCTTTGTTTTTAATATGTATTATCTGAGTTCGTTCAGTCAAATTTTGGAATGATTTGAGTTGAATTGTTTTGCGTTTACGATAAATTGGTTGTGGTAAGTTCATACACGTCAAAATTCCAGAAATTCTAAAATTTTCAAAGCTTGAACAGTTCCAAAACTTTGAACAGTCCAAAACTTCATAACGTCGAAACGTTATCATCCTGAAAGTTAAAAAATGTTGAATATTCCAGGCCTTAAAATCTCTTAATATTCGAACACTTCAAAACTTGCACAATTTTCAGAACTGTAGAAATGTCAATACGTGATAATTTTCAATCTTGACATTTCTAAAATGTCAAAGTTCTTGGACATTCTGCAAGACTTCAGAAATCCTTAACATTTTAAAAACTATTAAAATTGCCAAAATTTACAAAACTGCAGAACTTCATAATTCTTAAAAACTTTCAAAAGTTTAATTAGTTTAATTCGAAAGTTTCTCAAGTTCCAAAACTTTTCTACTTTGTAAATTCAAAATTCTAATATTCCAGAAATTCTGAAATTTCTAGACTTAAAAATTTCAAAATATACGTCAAAACTATGAAAGTTGCGAAATTTCCAGACCTTCAAAAAAATGTCGAAGTTCAATAATTTCCAATCTTCGAAATTTTATAACTACTTTATTCCAAAATTTTTATGACTTCTGATAGTTCTGAAACTTTCAAATTCCAATTTATTATTTATAACAACATTTTCTTGAGGGGTATTGATAATGAAAATGTGATAACACTTAATCATGAAACGGTCATTGAGTTACATGTACGTAAAGAACAGTCCTTCAATGTAATAATGGATTTTTACTATCCGAATCGCAGGAAACTGTTGTCCTCTCTTCGACATACCTAACAAGCAGTACGCCTAAGTGCATGCAGGCAACGTTCGAACATATAAACGAGTCGAACAAACGAGGCTCATGTGACTCACGTCACTCGGTTTACGAAAGAAACTGCTAAAACGTCGCTCGCTAGACCACCGCTTACCCATTTACTTCCATTCAACATTCATCTAAATATAAATCTTGCGGACGTGGATCTATCGTTGAATGCGCGGACGCGTGCACGTACGAGTACGTGTACGTCGTAAAGAGATCAAAGAAATCCGACTGTCCTCTGGTCCATAGGTAGGCAAGCGTTTCCTGCGCACAAGCACCGGGTAGAGAGCTCGTCACGCTAATTGCTGACCATTACGCACTAGCAATTTTCAACGTACACATAAGCCTTTGTTATTCCGAGTCCTGCTATCTAATGGCCTATTTTCATTTTTTTCTCCAATCTCGAGTATTTTTTTCTTTACGTCCGCCGAGCAAATTGATCGGTACTAAACAGGCCGAATGTTACTATCTTTTGATTGCAGATCAATTGCGGAATGAACGGAAGGGTCATAAATTTTGTAGCGTTTGGAAATCTTGAATGAAATTTACTTGATTTACATCGAGTACAGACGTGCTTGTTTTTTGTTGTGCGAGGCGTTTCCTGAATTTTGTAATGACTGGAATTCCTTCATTCAAGAGTTTTGTTGTTTCTTAAAGAATTGATTCATGTATCAATTTTATATAACGTTTTTTCCTAAAATTGTTAGGCTTTTTGGCCCTTGTAAGCCTTCCCTTCCCCCTCCTGATCTCAGACAGAAGTTGATAAACTTTTTCACGTAACACCCAGCAAGACCCCTTACTGATTTACGTATGAAATAACTTCAGTGTTGTATAATAATATTGTACAATCGCTAATGATAAAGATTTCCATTGCTGTAATTACAAAGTGACTTCTTCAATCATTAAAAATATAGCTCACTTAATTTATTCAGTAATTTTTGCATTAAGCCGTTCTTCAGTGTACAATTAAGACAAATTTACAAATTTTAATGAAGATCCGAAATGCATTCTGGCTGTTGGCTTCGGAAATCTTTGACATCGAAATTGCTTCGCACGGTATAATTTGCTGTCGACCAAACATGAATTCGAGTTGTTCCGCGAATCAGATACATTATTACAATGTTGGCAGAAACGCGATATACATGTTATCTACATTTGCAATCAAAGTTTGAAGTTCTCAAGATCATTATCGCATCGGTGAACACATGAAAGCGCTCTTAAAACACATTCGTATTAATTGTAGCTTGATTGTTTATGTTAAATTATGATTAATGCTACCTTCTTATTTGTACGGAAAATCTTTAGACTCACATTGTAAGAATAGCTACACAAATCGTGCTTGTCACTTAACAATTATAAAATGTCGTCAAACACATACTTAGGAAAAAATTTGCAATTTATTAGAATGCTTAATATTTAATATTTGGATTCGGATAATTTTTTCGATTTTTTATGTCGACGTGAACTGCTGTTTCGTGGTTGAACCAACGGCCCCAGCACTCTGGTTCGACAATAGTTTTTTCGAATTTGATTCATTTCGATTTACTGTCGTTTCCTATAGTTTTTGAGTTTTTTAATGGTCGAAGAGTGATATTTGAAGGACTGTTCAGTAAAATTAGCCTTCCAGGATACATGTTCCACATATATGAGTTTGTGGCTCGATAAAAAATGCTTCCCGATCCCTTTCGAACTCGTATAAAATATGTTTCGTTACTCGAAGATAGAGGTGAAAAAATGCCGCAGACCCGGTTTGGAACATCGTACTGGTTATTGCCCTGAAAAAAATTCCAGTTTGCCGATTTAGACTCCGAAAATCGATGAAAAACCTCGAATCAACCTTCTTTCGATGAACCAGTATTCTTCGAGGCCTTATTGTATTATACTGTTTTCTCACATTAGATAAGCCCTTTTAAACGACTATCCAATATTTGGATCCGGATAGTTTTTTGAATTTCTCTCATTGACGTGAACTGCTGTTTCGTAGTTGAACCAAAGGCCCCGCAGCACTCTGGTTCGGCGATAGTTTTTCTAAAGTCAGTTTATTTCGGTTTTCTGTTATTTTTTTACATTTTTCAAGTTTTTTCATGATCGAACAGTGATTTTTGAAGGACTGTTTTGGAATATTTGCCTTCTAGGATACGTCGTTCCGCTGAGATGTGCATACTATATAACTTCTGGAAAGTTAAACAATAAACACCTTTTTTTTGGAAACTACCATAAACTTTTCAGTCTAGGAAATCGTCTTGCAAGCATTTCAAGTCGAGTTTCCGTAATAGTAAGAATCCAAGAATGCATATTTAAATAACTTCTAGTATGTTTTCATTTATTTCTACGTTGTTGGAAATCACCCCCATAGCATTCCTCAGTCAGACAAGCCCGCTGTGCATCTTATTTTTGTTGATATATTCGTATAAATTGCAAGGTATCACGAATATTCCGATACATTGAAATTGGGAGAGCAAGAAGACTCCGGTTGATCTCGTAATGGATATTCCCAAAGGACGCGAGTGACTAGGGAATAAGTGCATCCGTTGGCGAACACGAATTGCCGGTTATAATATCGCGATATCATTAGGGTAGCTGCAGGTGGCCGCGGAACAAAATTACCTTTGCCTTCAACCGCGCAAGAAATCGAGCAAACCCATTGGCAAACAACGTTACACAGTCAACAGCTTTATTGCTTCCATTTCTTTGCTCTTGACGTCATTATCGTCATTATTCCGATACTTTCGTGGTACACGGCAATCGCATCGAGATCGCGTGGTCGATTTTTCATTCTTTAAAAAATCGAGGTGTCTTTTGAAAAGCGCGTTTTTGGATGAGAGACGGGGTGTTTTTCATTATTCGTCATCCGGAAAATCGACGTCTGGCGCTGTTTGGACAAAATGCGATTTCGCAGACGCCATTAGGACGGCTTTTCACGCACTTGTTACGGGTAGCGGGTCTGCGGGGGTTGCCATGGCGATGGAATATCATTTTCAGCTATATCCTGAAAGTAAATTTCCCCGTCCTCCTCTCACCTCGTTTTACGCCACGCCTTCGAGCCTTGATATTATGGATTTTTGCTTGCTTTTTTTTTTCATTCATCGCGCACTTGAAAGCGTCCAGACGCTGAATTTTTGCCGAAGTACCAGGGTCGTTTGTTCGCTTTGAAATTCGCTTGCATGCAACCCGGCGCCAGTTTCGTTTGAGGGGTCCGAGTCTTTGATAAATCCCATCGGCACGGTCTCGTTTTTCGTGCACGAAAATCTGGCGCCCGTGTAATGCAATATTTTCAGCCTCGCCGGGGATTTCCATTTCGGGGGAATTTTTATCGCGGCACAACGAACCCTCTTGTTTGATTTTGCGAGGTGAAGTTGAATAATACAAGTTCGCCGAAAAGAGATTGCGAAGGGGGAGCTGGAAATTGGCAGCCATGTTGGCGAGGGTGTGCCAGAGGGTGTAACCCCGTACAGAGTTTCCATGACGACCCCGTTCTACCATGACTGACAGACCGGAAGTTGGGCGAAGGAGCGCCGAATAGCCACTCGATGCGAGGAAAAATTTTTTATTCTTCAGAGATTTTTCAGCTAGTGCAATAATACTTGTTTAACGAATGTGGAGGGGTTGTTGAAACTAGCCCCTGTCTCGTTTTATAAATCTCAAATTCGTTGAAACAGTTTCTGAAACAAGACGAAGTCGAATAAAATTTGTGTTCGATCAAATTAATCATCTTAATAGACCTCATCGAAGGTGGAACAATTTCTATAAAAAACGTAGACGATATTCTGAAAATAAGGCAACAAAATGCTCGTAGCAATCCTGTATTCGGACAATGATAAATTTCCCTGACCGTAACATGGCCGACGTAATGAATCGCGGCATTCGTCACGTCTCTGTAAAATTCAGCTCGAATTCGTCTTGTAATTTCTCCGTGCGCTAGTTCCTTGATGCCACAATTTTTTTCGAAATTAATGGAGCAATTAAGGTTGGAAAATGGAGCGACTCGCAGACGTCGCGGCGCGCCACGCAAATAACTGGTTCGAAATTGATTTTTCCTCGTCGATCATCGAACGGCGGTTAAGTGCCACTGGTCGAAAGTAAATTACGCGTGTCTTGCATGCGCGACAGTCGTTTCATTAATTAAAATGTAAATCAGGCATTTCTACGGAGCAACATTATTTTTCGCCCGGCATGTACGAGGGGCACGTGCGTGTTTTCGCGTGCGCATTTTGTTTATCCGGGAGAGCGGATCACGACCGGCATTTGTATGCACGCGCCGTAATTAATCCCGGGCTGGGTCCTGCAAAAAGTCGATTTTTTCACTGTCTCGGGACTTTCTCGTTCCGGGTGGGCGACCTTGGTAACATTATCGTGGAAAATCCCGCAATTTCCGCTGGAACGTCCCATGGGTGGACACGGCGAACGCGCGACCCCCGACCCCAATGATTATAACTCTTATCGATTCGCGAAAAGTGCATTTGCACGTAACTGTAAACATTCGAGATACGCCGTCTTCAACTGACTGATGTATGCGCAAAAGTGCTCGTTCGTTATTTCGTCGCAAATGAAGTTTCTATGTAAGGCGAGCCATCAATTAAAGGCGGAAAAGATTTTCCGTTCGTCGCTTTTGTCGAGTCAGGGAAGCTTGACGAAAAATGGTGTAATGTTTTTCATGTAGGCGTCAGGATGGTTAGAATTCGTACGTGATGTAGCTTAGGAAGTTGAATGAATATAACTAAATACGTAACATTTCTGAAGATTTCAATAAGTCATCTAAACATTGTTAATCCTTTGTATGACTTGTTATATTAAAAAATATAATTGTGGTTAACCATACCCCATGGGGGTCTTTGGTATCCTCACAATTCCTTTCCTCTCCCTTCCAACACCAATTCCTTCCAAACCTTCCCACTCCTTGCCATGGACTCAATCATCATACTATTGACCGGTATTTATACGTCAACTATGGATTTTTGCAACCCTCCATTGGCTCGCTTGGGAAACCATGGAAAACCAAGCGACGGTATAGCTCGGATGCAACTCCGAATTGTTTTTTGGCAATCAACGAATTTTTTCAGAGCAGAAAAGCTACAGACATAAATCTGACCCCGCCAGGATTCGAACCCGCATCCTCGAGCCTGACAGCTTGATGGCTTGACGACCGAGCTACCGCGGCTCTTGACTTGTTATATTATTTATATAGTATATTATGGTACCATTTTTCGGAAGTTTAACAATAAAGTTTAGCAAGTTTAATAATAAACAAGGAAATGAAAAATTCATAATGATGCTGACAGTTGAAAAAAATGTGTCTTTTTTGTATGTCTATGGTGTAAGACGTATCAAACACTAATTTTTAGATCCCCTTTCACACAAAATGGTCGCTCAGCAGGAATTCTTGAAAAATGGTCATTACAATGACTATCTTGGAAATTACCGATATCGACTATCAGCAGGTGCGATTTTCTTACGTGTGTATACATTCGACAATTTTCGCCTTGGCCATCAGCGAATTATTGCCTGATATCGCGGTGCAATTAGCTGATTAGCGGGCTTTACAAATGCAGGGAACACGTAATTACCGGGTACGTGATAATCGCTAAGCTTGTAATTATTGCCTGAGACGCTGTCGTTGCAAGAGGAGAAGAGGGCACGTGAAAAAGGATGTTCGAATTGAATCGTTGATTTTAGGCGTGGGGATTTTCTGACAAGCACGGGAATGTATATGAAATGTTATGGTCTCGGAAGTGTTGGTGATAGCACTTAGTTTTTAGATTTGCACGATGTTAGATAGTTGAGGTGACTAGAAATAATTCAGTTAAAATTGTTTAGTTGACAGTGGTAGTGAAAATAGTTCTATTAACCAGAATTTTGTGGTTGCAGGACCTAGAAATCCATTCTGGTTATGAGTGATAAGTTGATTCAATGAAATTTAATAAGCATAAAGTGGGTAGAAATTTGAAACTATAGTTTTGATGGTCAGTAATTTAGCGTTTCTGTCCGACTTAATTAATTTCCGAGAATTTACGTTGGAGAGTCGAACTATTCTGATAAAATTTATACAAATTGTAATTCTGAAATTTGACATTGTAACGATGAAAAAACATAGAAGTAAGTCACTGAAATGAAAGACATCATACATACATACCATATTTTATAATGCATTGTTCGTACATCCAGCGATCCTTATCACGATTTCGCCGTTAGTATGTTCCGCGCATGCAAAATTTCTCACATATCTTCCGGCATGGATTTTATTCACGAGCCTCTCGGTATTTGTCGGGGTGATTTTCCATCTCTGCTCCGTAATTTCGTTATTTTTTTTTCTATGTTCAATGGGACATTTTGGAATTTATTCCCTTCCGGTTAGCCTGAAAATCGTTTCTGAATTCGACTACGGCAGAAGGCTTTTGATGCAAATGAAATGGCTCGTTAAGCGAGTAACACTGACTCGTTAAAATTTGCACTTTCGAATGTGCGAAAATAGCAGCGCGTTTAAATGCACGATATCTCGCATCTATAAATCTGATGGATATGATAGCGCCCGCGCTACCGAGGATGCTAGGTCGCTCGTAAAGCTGAAATTCGGTTTTTTCTAAGCTAAAGGTGACAGTTATTCGCCTTAATGGCTCAATTTCAAAGATGAAAGTTCTTTGGTGCTGAAATAGACATTCATAATAGCCGCTTATGTGCAGCGTCGTAAATTTGAAACGTAGCGATTAATCTGGCTTAATTGTGTTTTTAGGGTGAATACAGACTGTAAGGATGAATGTGCAATTGCATTTGTCGATGTTGGTTTATTTTCGGATCTCTTGGCTTTTTGACAAACACGTTGTCCTGAGGATTTTATTAGTCGGTTGCGACATTGTAGGATGAGTAGTACAGTTGAAATCTGCTCAATTATTCATCAAATAGCGACAAAACTGGGTAGTGAGTAATAGGTCATAGTTGGGTATTTTTGGAGTCATTTTTTAATGCTCTTGCGTGACGTATAACATTTTTATAGAATTATTTAAAATTATAGGAGTGGATGAAACTTCATTATTGCCTCGTTGCTGTTGGGCAACTGATTTATCTCCAATAGAAATAATTCTACTATTGTTGGTAATCAGATTATGTTACGTTACGTTCATAGTTTTCTCTCTTAGGTTAAATCAGTAGAAAATCACTCATTATTCGTGAAAAATCACTAATTTGAAAATAAAAAAGTAAGCTGCGACATATTAGTGGAAAATCACTAATTGGAATGGTGACTTATACTTACTAATTGAATTGGTAAATATTGACGAATCAAATTGGTTAATTACTACTCACGAATTTCAGTAAATATTTACTGATGAGATCAGTAAATTTTTCCTCATTATACTAGTGAACTTCACTCGAAAATTAGTGGAACTTTACTGATAATAATTCTGTTCCGAAGGTGCAAAAAAATTGTAAAAAAACTTCTTAAATGATGAATTCTATAATTTCATATTATTGACCTCACCAAAGTTTATTCATATTATAAAATTTTGAATGAATTTATTATTGTTAATTATTAAAATATTCAAAAAATGAACAAATATTCAGGGTCAAATATCCACTTATTATTCGGTCGCTACATAAAATTTCACCAAGGCTTCCTCGAGTCTTACTAAAACTCTAGTTTTACTACTGTTTTCATCGAATGTTTCTCATTGCTTATTGTACTGAAAATCGCGAGTTTCTTCTGTCTTGAGAAAACTCATAAAATAAGACAAATTTTCAACTCGTTTACAGTTGGCAAAAAGACGATTGAAACCGATTAAAGGCTGTCATAAAATTTTTGAATGTCTCTTTCGGTAGATGAATAGTTTCTTCTCTCATCATTCTTTAGAATTTCTCATTGTCCCATCGTTTTTCAACCACAAAAATGTTGTGAACGTAATCACAGTTTTTTCTAACCAAAATAGAAGTGGTTAGAATTTTGTGATGGCTCTATGTTGCACAGTTTCTCAAACGAATGCTTGGCAAGTCGCGTCGCGGGTATCAAGTGCGCGCGTATAATCGTTCTCAGGCTCGTAAAACTTGTTGGCACTGATTTAACTGCTTTCGCCACGTCGCATTCTCATCCTAATCGCACGGGCGCAACGACCACTTTCCCATTATCCGCGAATGGGAACAGATAAGACGATTCACAAGTTTGTTTTTGCAAATGGAAAGTGATTGATATCGTAACGAGCTGACCACGATGAAAAAGTTTTCGCGACGAAAGCCGTCAAATCCCCGAGCGGCCGACGTTTTGCCGCGGTACGGATGTTTTTGCTGCGCGGCAAAACATCCCTCGAATCCTCGCCGCGGTACATTTTTCAACGATGTAATTAGACATCGCGCAAGAAGAAATGAAAAAAAAGTCGCAGGAAAGTAGGCCTCTTTCGAGTCCAGTTGCCTTTTGAAACGGGCGACGTCAATCACGCTCGCAGTTTGTCCCCGCGGCGCATCAAATCGAACGCGATCAGAAGCAATCGAGCTCGTCCTTTCCCCGCCTAATTGATCGTCCAATTATAACGACGCAGCTTGTAGTCAAACACAATAGTGGCTTGTAAAAAGGCGTCGAAGGATAGGTCGTTGCGAGACGGTGAAAAAAAAAGTAAAGAGGTGAAAAAAAAGCGATGTCGCTTGGCTCGCGCGGGCGAGTAATTGGATACAGCCGATCTCAGAAAGTTGCGGATTAATTAATTTTTCATTGAGTCCGCGCGCGATTCACGTGGCGCGGCTGACGCGCCACGTCCGTAGCAGCGGCCGCGCTGACCGGGCGGTTCGTTAATATCTATTATGGAATAAGGGAGGTCGTGCAAAAAAGGCCCGATTCATTTTCGTAACGAATGTCCATTGTTTGTCGGTCATTGTGAGCTGGTTAGCAGCACTTCAAAGTACTTCCTTTCCAACTCGCCAAGGTTCACCGGCCGCCTGTCGCCTTGTGCACTCTTTTTCTCGAGAGGTCTTTCATCGCTTTTTTTTTTTTTTTTTTTTTTTTTTTTTTTTTTTTTTTTTTTTGTTTGGATATTTGTGGTTTTTTTTGTTTTTTCGTTTCCTTTTTTCCTCGTTCTCATTGTACGGGGTCGGAAATCGGTGGTATCTTGTGCTTATCCGGACACGATTTAACGCGGTTCGAGGGAGAGGAGTTTTTTTTTCTAGTTCTGGGCGGTCGTTGAGTTTCTTTTGAACTTTTGCCAAGTAGGTTGAATTCGCTCGGCACGGAAGGAACTGTTTGCTCTTTAGAGGAAACAATGGCGTTGTCATTGAATTGTCATTGAATCACTCATTGTTTGGGGAAAAATGAATGTAAATGAAGGGGGGGGGGGGGGGGGGGGAAAAAGGGAGATTATTGGACAGAGGGGGAGGCTGAAAAGCC
>JAPYZK010000409.1:28218-40663 GCA_030522785.1 Platygaster equestris
GAATGAGGAAGTATTTAAAGTCCTAGACAGACGGAGGGAGGGTCTTTCATGACCGATGATTGGCGATTTCGAATTATTTTCGAGGGGAAGTAGAAGTGAGGAAAAAAATCGTTGTCTGGGATTTTCTGGGTTATTTTGAGAAAAAAAGAAGATTGAAAAAAATCTAAAACTGCGAAATTGTCTCTAAAATTATCGTAAGTTAGAGAAATCATCCGGACATTCAAAAATTAAACTTTTTTTCGTGTCCATATTCTAAAGAAGAAGAAAATGTTTCGATAATGTTCAAAAACCTCCAAGCAATTTTTCAGACCGTCATAAATTTTCTTGAATATTTTCCCAACTCCACAAATCAAATCGGAAATGTATTCTTCAAAAGCTGATGTTTTTTGTTACTCTATTAACTTTTTGCGACATTTTTGTATTCGTTTCCGGCTTTCGCCTGATGTAACCGCAATCAGTAAATGAAATAGCCAGCAATTGAGCTATTGCCGCGACGTCTACCAGGGTTCCGCAAGGTTTTTTTCTTCTTTTTCTTCGACGAGAGCAGCCGTGCTTCTCCCGATAATTCCATTTATGGTGAGATAGGCCGAAGATTACTGTTCGTAATTCGAATTACAGCAGCGCGATTTCTGATCTCAAGCGCATCCGCGGCTGTTAGCTCGTCCTTTTCCGCCACTGATGTATCTATCTTGTTCGCGTATCATTTTGTACAACGAAAAGAAATGCTCGAATCGGTACGAAATCAATAATAATTCTTAATAGTCGGAGCTACGAGGCTTTCGCAACGATTCAACCGCGATACATATAACAAGATTGATTTCGCGGATAAAAGTGTGTAAAATATATGGGAAGATTGTAATGAATGTATCGTTGAATCACAATTAATTCTGCGCGAGCCATTCATTTCGCGCGCACACGAAAATTGTCGATAAATTATTTCTCTCCTTTTACTTTCATCAGAAATACCTCCGACTTGTTATGAGGTTTTATTTGAAAGCCGATAGAAGCAACTTGATAAATCACGATTTTTTGCGTGTATATGTTAATTCGAAATGTAGAATCGTGAGAGATTAATTTTAACATATTTTCCATTACTCGTAGCCAAGCCATTTCTTTGCCGATCTAAAGAATCCTTGGGAATGAAAGTTCTGATCCCAGGATTCAATAGAAAAAAAGGTTAAAGAGGCGAGTTGCGCTCATATTGTCCTTGCGCTTCGTATGTGTATGAAGAAGCGAAGAAATTATGCCGTCGATCGAAAAATTCGAACTTGGTATGATTTAACGTTCCCTCGTTGCGAAGACATCGTGCTGCGTACGTAGAGGCCGAGTTAATCGAGGTATTCAGCGTCGCTTCATGCCATGCATTCAATGGAAATGACCGATTAATCGGAAAATTTATTTTATTGAACCGCGCGTAATTTGTCACGCGCGATTATTTTTCTTATGTCTTAATCAATGTGTTGAATTGCAATTAGAGTCGGAATGGAACATAAGCGGCGAATTCACAAGGAATACATATATTTGTCATCGTAATATACGGGACTTGCGAGTAGAATAAGTCGTGTTTCTTGAGCGATGCGTTTTAGTTTATGTATGTGAGGGAATATTACTCATGATGTATAATAATATCATGAAAATTTTGGTTATGGTATACAAAAAATGATTTGGAATCTAAAAAAAATACAACTAGAAGAATCTAACACCGATCTAAAGTGGATCTTGTTGGATCTAAAGAGGATCAGTTTTCTTAACATATAAAGATTTGAACATACAACATTTCCAAATCTTTGAATCTGCAAGTTTGTACTCAGAAGTGGTTCAACTTTGAAACAGTCGAAGATTTGAATTCGACAATGAAAACCTTACAACTTGCATTGGAATGCAAAAAAAAATATCAATTTGTGTCACTGAGTAATCCATCCCTTGCAACCCTTACGGAAATTCTCCTCAACTTGAGGATCAGCCCTCAAGTTGAGAGTTAACCCTCAAGTTGAGGGGAATTTCCGTAAAGGGAGCTCCATAAAATTTTTATTCCGGTATTGAAAAATATGACTGGCTCCATGTTCCCATCATTAGACGCCTCATTACCGAAGCGTCGCGTATATTATGATAATGCAGAAAACGAGGCGTTAAGGCGAGCAGGAATGCGAGGGTTGGGGCCGATGAGGATTGGCTGGAATGAACTACCGCGGGAATCAGCGCTCATTATCACTCGGGCAAGGAGCGTACGCGTGACCGCGTATTATAGAGACGGAGTATTAATATAGTACACGATGGTACGCGCATGAGCTACCTATCGCAGACCGCCTACCACGTAGTCACGGGTAGATCGTCCAATCGGCCAAACAGATAAGCTGCAGCAGCCAGGTGTGGGAGTTACCGGGAATATAAAGATTCGAGATACTCGACGTTGCGTAAAGCCGATCGGATGTAATGGTCGCCGCGTCAGGGTGAAACCGAAGCGGGTATCGGCGATTGTTATGCCGCAGATGACCCAATTCGTTAAGAGCTTCCGGTCCACTCCGGCGATATGTATTTATGTATATTCCATCGGGTTTTATCTCGCGCCACTTGATTTATGGACATCGGCAATCGGACCTGCGAAATTAAGCGGGCCTTTTTTCCTTCTTCTTCTTTTTTCGCACGAATTTGGCGAGGGCCGTTCGTTAGTCACGCTCGGGACGGCGTGTTGTCGCATCCGCGAGCGCACTTCCCGTGCAGCTTTTACAATGGAAGTCTTTTAATGCCGACAGCGCGAACACGGGTTGCGTTTTGCCTTCGGTTGTTCGAATGGCGATTAAGACCTCGAATGGCTTTTTTCCTTTACTCGCTGTTTCCTGATTGTTTCAGCTGGTTCTCTTGTTTTGCGGTCGGGGTTATGCGCTGACTTTACATGAACTCTGAGATAAAAGACGTACTGTGAAAGCATGGAAGTGCTTTACGGTTGTATTGCAAACTTTATGGTTTGAACTGCATGCTGGGATTTATACTTTTCTTGTACGACTGTCTTTACTGAAGAAGCAAGTTGTTGTTTTTGTGTGCTCGTAGAGGAAGGATGTGGAGCAAAACAATCAAATGACACCTTTGATTCAGTTGCATAAGGGTGATTCGATATCTTGATGCAATGATGGTTTGAATCTGAAGCAGCGGTTGTTCCATGCTTCAACTGCGTGAATTTTTATCATCATAGTATGGAATCTGAGCGATTTAGGAAGCATTATGTAAGATGTGCTTTTGATACGAATGCCCTGCGCTTTTGAATCATAGATCTGTGGACGTAATGACGTATTATTCTCAACTACAATACTCCCTTAACATGGGTTCATTCACAGATGCATGTTCTCATTTGCACGATTAGTTTAGGGATGGGATAGAATGTTGATGCTTTATCGTCGATGCAAGAAATTATCTATGTATTTTCCATACCGAGATGAAATCGATATTCTCAATCGATTTAGTAGTTTTCCATCCCTCCATTCGTGCAGCAATATGGATTTTATATTTATCACGACCCGCAAAATTAATTTAGTACTGTTTTAACGCAGTATTCAATTATTTCCATAGATCAAATAAGAAGCGCGGAGTACAGGACCTGCAGAGCATGTACATGTTATAGGGATACCGTAATTTGATGCCATCGCACTCAGTCTCGAGTGTCTCTACATAATTCAGACTGTCATAACTTAATGTTACATGAAGTCGCTGGAATGTGAAACTTGATTGCTATCACGGAATTCATCATCTCACGAAATTGAACGATAACGGGCAATTTATTAGAGTACATATTCGAAAAAAGGAGTCATTTTATGAACTTTTGCATCAGCGTTGATAGCAAACGTAGGATTATTCCGATTTGAAAATCACAACAAGCAAAACGTGTTTATTGCTAAAAGTATAGTATGAGTTTAATGCAATTGATATTACGTTCAGTATTTCAAATATATGCCTTCACGATTTTCCCCGAGCTTCAACAGAAAAGTATTCGAAATTTAGGGGAAAAGTGAAAAGCGCATATTTGAGATACTGTACCTTCACGACTTTTCCCTAAATTCTATAGAAAAGTAATAGAAATCTAGGGGAAGAGTGAAAGCATGTATTTGAAATACTATACCTCCACGATTTTCCCCCAGATTCAATAGAAAAGTATTCGAAATCTGGGGGGAAAGTGAAGGCACGTATTCGAAATACTGGTACGTACGTAATAGCATTGGATATAAAAGATGATAATTTGGAAATAGTGTATTTTTGGAATCCGCACTTGGATTTTATCAATTTTGAAATATGTTCAATTGGAGTGAATCTTGAAAAATTTTTCAACTGCAAAAACACTCATCAAAATTAGGATAATATTTCAATCATTTTTAATATTCAAGTACAAATTAGTTCAAAAAATATTTTCTTGATCCAACAGTTCCGTATTTTCTAGAAACATAAATTATACACAAATTACGCACTATTTATGGACCAGTTTGCTACATCCTTGCATCCCCATGCCCATTTTATCAGAATTTCCGAAAAAACACACTTCTAAGGAAGTAATTTCTGAAATTGAGTGAAGAACTTGTTGTGAAACAGTTACGTTAATGGAAATGATATACAACTCGCAAGGAATGACGTACAATAAATACGCGATTTTCGTTGTTGGAACCAATTATGAAACGATCCGAGAACCGCTGATGAGAAATGAGAATTTGCTGATATACTCGCTTTAATGAGCGTCACGTTCGGGTAATTCATGGCGGGCCCGACGAGTCGTTTTATTGCCTTATGCAAGCCACACAAGGTGGTACGATTAAATAATAAAGAAATTACGAATTATAAATTATTGCGCAACAGCGGTATTTTATTATCAAACGAACAAGCTCGATCATTAGCTTGCAACCAAAGTCGCTAATACAACTTTACATCAATTTGTCGATCGCGGTTTTCTCTCGTTGACTCCTGCTTTTCGCTGAAGTTACAAGCCTGATAAAATCTGTGTGAATTGATATTTTCATTCGCTTTTTTTTTGGTTGTATCACGATAAGCTTGATGATTTATTTGATAGTCCTGTCCGTATTGATTCCGCCACGAAAAGTAATCGAAAGTTTTTTAAAATGGCACAATCTATAAATCTAGTTTTTACACCCATATTATATAGGCAATGCAAGATTGATGAGTCATGTAGAGCAGAAAAATACAGTTTAAGACAGCTGCAACCACGCGACTATTAAAAATTTCTTTCAATGCGTGATGAGAGAACCGATGGGTGGCGGCCGCTTTGCGGGCGCCTTTTGCCAATAATAAATTATGTAGCTGGCAGATGAATATCCGTGATTAATAAGCGCGGACCGTGAATCACACGTCGTGCAAAGAGTCGCGCGAAGAAATAACGTACTCCACGTGTTTACGACATCGTAAAAAGAGACACGCCGCGAAAGAAAAAAACGTAAGGGCGTAGGAGTGCGGCTCACCTGTGCGCCCCAACTTTTCTCTACGGAATCCCAAACGATCGAAATGAGTTATGCGCGCCTCGCCACGTGCATTTTGTCTTCCGGGATAACCGCTCACCGCTCGTTAATAAAATCCCCGTGTAATGGAAGCTTTATCACCCGCCGCGCGGTTCCAGGGTCGTTTCGTTTTAATTATACCGCCACTGCTTAATGGCCGCTGCGTAATGAAGTCCGGGCGATTCTGTAAAATCGGGAAATCGCGAAAAAATCGCGCTAGAAATTTATGATACTCGGATTTACGATTATATGTTACTCCGGTAAATTAAAATACATAAATTTTACTTGGAGACTTCGAGGATGAAGGATCCAAGTAGAAAAAAAAGTTTTAAAGACTTAAAAAAAAGTCTTATTCTCTGTCAGTGGCAAGACTTATCAGGACGTTTGTCTAATCGCTCAAAATCTTGAGAATCTAAAAGACTTTGAGTTTGCGGATGATGAAATTCAGGAGTTGAATTCCATTTCTCACGCGCACTAATCAAAGGACTGTTAGGAACCTTGGAGTTGACAGTTTTCCCGACAGCTGCGAAAACTGCCACTTTTCGCTTTTATCACGAGAGAGAAAGAAAGGAAGACCAGAAGGAAAAAAGGCGCGTAATACCCAGCTGTTGTGCAATACTCGGCAGTTTACAATGTTCACTTTTACATAATTCACAAGATTTCATGCGCGATACATATTTTCCCTTGGCATCCGATACATTGTCGATTTTTCTGTTTTTCTTCCGTATCAAGCATCGAGATATAATTAAAGCCACTGCTCCGATGGCAGCCGATGTCCACTTGTGTATCGCGGGACCATCACCCCTCCTTTGATGGATCGCTACAGGTGCTTATAACTCGATATGAAAACCACGGGTGCGATCGGCCTTATCGCGCACACGCCTGCGACGTTCGCGTTATGGACAATTTAATAAGATATTTCAGTTAACGTACATTATCATTTTACTCGGCCTCCAAATGTGAAAGGCTAATTGATGGCTCGGGGAAGGTAGCGTGAACGAACGCCTTCACCGAGGAAAAAGTTTCGGTCGAGTGTGAATATGAATATTGATGCGCGAAGTATTGCTGGGGCACGAATATTTTTCTTTTTAGTTGTTTAATACTTTCACAAGTCATAAAACTGAATTTGATGATAAAAGTGAAAAGGAGTAATTAGGATGTTAGTAACTTTTGAAGAATGTGAGTACCGTATTTACTTAAAGATGAGCCGCACACGATTATAAGCCGCATCTCGATTTTGGATGCCCTAATCAGTGAAAAATCGTTTGTGCTCAAATATAAGCCGCATGTCAAAAATTTGTAATTCAAGGTGATCGCTACCTTGATTCACATGGCTTTAACAAGCAAATCAACTTAAGAAAATCTAAAGTGCGTAGAACATTCAAGAAATTCAACTGAGGGGAAAACCACAGACAATATGAGCGTATTTTCCAGCACACAACAGCATTTAGCACTATTTTGACGTTTGTTTCCGAATATAAGCCGCACCACGTTTTTTAAGCTCTAAAGAAGCAAAAAAGGATGCGGCTTATATTCGAGTAAATACGGTAATTGTTAATATTGATGTACTTGAACCTGATGAAAATACTGGCGTTATAGTAATACGTAATTTGCCAGATCTAGTATGATACTAGATCATTATCAATGTATATTGGTAATATCGATATAAATTCAATTTTTGGTTTTCGTTCTTTGGCGACATTTTTTCCCTAGAAAAAAAAATTTGAAAAAGCCCTAGGGCGAAAAATGGTAAAAAATCTCTAGGGCGGAAAATTGCCGTAATTTCAAGTAAGAAATCAAGTTCGAAAATTCAAGGCTGGAGTGCATTTCGAAAACTTCAAGTTCGAAACTTCAATTCGGAAATTTTACGTTTGAAGTTCAAGTTGAAAACTTGAACATTAAAGTTTATTTTATGAACTGTATGTTTTAAAATACCGAGTTTAACTCCAAATCTGAATTCTCATCGTGAACTTAAAACTGTAAGCTTGAGAATTAAACTTCAAACTTGCAGTTCTGTATTTTAATTCTAAATCACCATCGAAATATCTTCCTAGTCTTACCGAATTTTTTTGAAAATATCAGTAAGTGTTACTTTGCTCATCGACTTACAGAAACCTTTCAAAGACCTTAATTTTTTCATTACTCACTCAGAAGCCCTTGAATCATTCCTAATTTTTCACAAATGCGTCTGCTGCATAATGTTTTAGCGCAAGATGTATCTAATTATTGAAATTTCGTACAAATAATGCTAAAAATACGACAAGACTGGGCAATTTTTATTTCGCCCAAATGAACTTCACAAAAACCTGCAAAATTCAACACTGACACTCATCTCCAACTTAATAAATTATGTATGTGTCCAATGTAAAGACAGTATCGATAATATCGATGAAAAATACGGATCAATTGCTTACCCTTCGTTTCAACGACTCTTGCGATCTTTCATTAATCAATTTGACCGTGTCGAAAATAATGTGCGCGACGCGCGGTGAAAGTTATCCGAAAAGGTGCAAGATGATTAATGATTCCGATCAGGTGCAGGTTTGGGTATATCGTTTTCGTGCAGCGCGTTTAATTGGAGGCGAAAGTTATGACGAATGAATCGGCGAATGTTTATCGGGCGAAATTCGAGCTAATTCATCGGTCGTCATTTGCATTTTCCAAAGCGCACGTTCGCGCTTTCCGTGCAATTAAGCAATGCGCATTAACGTCGCGGAGTGGCCTTGCGGGAATTATTATGAATCGACGCTCGTGGAGTTCATGATGCCCGTAGTCAATGGGGCGAGGAAACATTAATGACGCTCGCGTCGCGTCTTGGCAGCGTGTATTAATTTTCGCGCTTTAGCCGAGAACAGTGAGAAACTGCACATTCCTGGCCTTTAGTGTCAACCTCACGAGCGTCGTTTAATCTTGTAGTCGCCGAAGAACGCTTTCCTCCTTATTTATGGATTTATATTCGGTAGTTTGTACGTTTTATAGCATCGAATCGTGACGAGGCCACTTGGTTTATTGAATGGTCATAAATCGATCGGGTTGGATTGCAAAAAAGTAAATTTGATATTTATGTACGTTTATTCATGTGAAAGATTTATATGGAGCCGTTATCATTTTGACGTGTTTTCGAGTAGTTTAAATGCTATTTTTCAATGCTATTGCGTGTGGGTAATTTCTGTTTTATCATACCTTGCGGAATTTTATGGAAATTGATCGTTGGATTGGAATTTATTGATAGGTACGTGTAGTTTGAAATTTTACAACGTAATATGTTGAAGTTTTGTTGTTTATCATTGGAGTGAAGAATTATTGTGGTGTAAGACTGTTGATTCAGTTGTGAAAGATGGAAAGATTTTTTTCATTTTTTCCCTTCATTTTTGGTGGACACAAAAAAATGGTTTACTTGATTACTGTGCACTTGGAGATTTAGAACAGTTGGTACGGGAATACACTTTTTTTAATTTCTCCAAGAATCATGGAGAAATTTGTGTATGATATTTGTCAATTTCTAGTCCTGAAGGTTATCATTTATAGTATTATTTACTGAAAGTATTGTACAAATACAAAATTCTACGAAACTTTATTAACTTGAACACTACCAAGATCTACGTAGTTCGATGAAGTTCCCTTATCTCTCACTTTCTTTTTTCTTTAATCAACAGACATTTGCATTCGAAATCATCAAATATTCTAAAACTGCCATCATTGAAAGTATCGAAAAGTGGATAAAATGGCTTAAAATACTAATTTGTCGAAATATTTTTGTTTGTTTCAGGTGAGTCCTAATTTCGATTGCGCTCAGAGTGTCGATGTACTTGAAATGGTAAGACATAAAAATTTAGATAACACCCCTCCGTTTCTCAGCAGCTTTTTCGGTGCTTTTTTATTAATTGACGGAAACACTTTATTAAGGGAAATAATATTACATCGACATCCATTGCAAGGACTATTTTCCGTCCTCATGAAAATTGACCTACCAAGGGCCCTTGACCTACGAAAATGACCCTTAGAATTTTTTTCCTCGTTGACCAAAAAATAGAAGGTGCGTGGCGGTTGACTATGAAAAAATGTACATTCTCCACTATCTGTAGTATTAACGTACGACGTTCCCTTGCCCTTCAAATTGACCTATGAACATAGCACGAAGCATAGTAGTTGCCACAGTGATATTTCTACACGGAGAAAACAGTATAGTTACCTCAACCATATAAATTGTAACATTTGCGCCAACTATATCTGTGGTTTGTCGAAATATATATTATCATATGGTTGTACCATAGGTATGGCTGTACCAACCACACATACGGTTGGCGCAAATGTTCCTATTTATATGGTTGAGGCAACCATACTCTTTTCTCCGTGTGAACGATTTTCCGTGATCCTTCTGAAAATTAACTCACCAAGAGATCTTGACCAACAAAAATGGCCCTTAAAAATTTTTTGATTTCTGTCGCATAAAAACCTCGAGCCTCTGCTTGAATTGAGGATCATCTCTGCTTCGAGCTTCCTTCATTAAACAGACTTCTCTACACAAGCAAAATCTCGTTAATCTCACAAAGCTATTTTTTCCGCGTTCATAATTGGCGTCGGAGCAATTAATAACATGTCAACCATAAATTATCCTCCATGCGTGATCAGCCCATCAGACGGCCGTATCACTTTAACAACCCGTTTAGGCATCGAGGATATTTCTCCGGTAAAACAATGTCGATCAGAAAGCACGATTCTCGAATCGCTTATTCTCTACGAAGGGGCAGGAAGTCGTAGAGTCTTTAATTAGAAGGCTTGTACGCAACTTTGGGAAGAAAAAAAAGACATTCTATCGTATGTTTAGCCCGGAATCTCACGTCCGAATCTCGCGGGTTCTCCTGAAAATTAACGAATTGCGGATGCTCGACTGCACATGGAAAAGGGATTCGCGCCGGCCTCGAATTTCGTGTAGGTGCAAAATTCTCGTCCCTTCAGGCGTGACGAGTGGCGTCATGGCGTAACATTATATACGAACGCCATTTTGTAAGAGAAAACCTTGAAAAACGTAAATACTCGGAACAATAACACAGTTCGCGGTTGGCAAGAACGTTATGACGGGAGGTGCCGCAATCCGACATCAATTAACGTTCTCCGATGTGGGTGCGTCGCGGAGCTAATGTCGCAAATGCATCGGCGAAGAAGACTCGATTCCCGGCCATTAAAACGAGATATTCGAACGTAGCGTTCCTTTGTTTGCACGCTACATGCCTGATTACAGTTTCTCTTTATGATAATGATAATGGTGATGATTATGTTACCGTTGGCAAGAAAATTGCGGGAATGTTTGTAATGCGGCGCTGCCGGGGCTCGCGGATTGCTCGCCGCTTCGGTGACAAATCGCTTCCCTCTTAGGCGATGGAACGAATCGATACGATGCTTGAAGGAGTATTGAAATTTTCGCCAATTATCGTTTGTTAATTGGATTCTCGTGGGTGTTGAAGAGGGACGTATGATGTAATTGTACACGGAGAAGTTTTTTTTAGAGTTAATTGACATTTCTGTTGGAGTCTTGTTTCAATACTTTCAAGTTGACGTAACGTGAGGTTGTAGTTTCGCGATAGTTTATGTATTTGTGAAAATTTTTGGCGTTTTCAACGATGTTCGAGGAATTTAGTAATGTTCAAAGAATTTTGTAGCATTCTAATTAAATAATTTTATTGGAATAAGTCTGGTGGTGATGCTTTTTCAAATATTTTGAGGATTTCAGTGAATTTCTCGCAATGTTTGATAATTTAGAATTAATTGTTTTAAAATCTCAGGGAATTTCTAGGATTTTTGGATTATTTTGGATTATTCATTAAAACTTTATGTACGTGAATTTTAAAACGTTTATGTAAACAAAAACTTGGAAAAAATTTTTTTTTCAATTATTGGTCTTTTCAACTGTTAGATTCAGGACTTGTCGAATATGCTTTTAGTACTGTTTTGGGGCATTTTTAAGTTATTGCAAGTTGTCGGAAACCACCCTGAAATCCACCCCTAGAAATGCAAGTTTATTTGATAAATCGCAGAATAATGTTACTTCTGTATTGTTTATTGCTTACAGACATTCTCTGTATTATTTTGAGAACATTCTCATGCAATACTGAGGTACCCTAATTTATCTCAAACCACCCCACGAGCCACCCTTAGTGATTAACCCTCTTAACTCGACCGTTTCTGAGAGAACTTGATGAAAATCGATGACATCTGTCTCGATGTTCGATAAAAAAAATTGCCAATAATTATTGGGACAATACTCAGCGATATCCAGTTTAGTTGAGTTATCGGAAACCACTCCCCGAGCCACACTTTGCGATGAACCCCTCAACTGGAATGTTTCTGGGACAATTTGATGGAAATCGTTCACATCTGTCTCGATTTTCGATTAATAAGAAATTGTTAATAGTTACTGGGACAATCCTAACCGATTTTCAGTTGAGTTGAGTTATCGAAAACCACGCCCCGAGCCACCCGTAGCGATAAACCCCCTAAACTCGAACGTTTCTGAAACAACTTGATGAAAATCGATGACATCTGTCTCGATTTTCGATGATGAGAAAATGGTCAATAGTTACTGGGACAATACTAATATATATAGTATACGCGATTTTCAGTTACATTAAGTTATCGAAAACCACCCCCCAAGCCACCTTCGCGATGAATCTCCATCAACTCGACGGTTTCTAAAACAACTTGATAAAAGCGATGACGTCTCCCTCGATTTTTCGTTTGATAACACAGTCCGACAAAATTTCACTTTCGGAAAAATGACTGGACAATTTTTGCAAAAACGGATGCCTTGGGTCATCAACAAACAATCCCCCGAAGGATTTCGAAAGTTTAGCTTGTGTTTTCGAGTTATTAACAATAATAATTTGTAACATGAAAATCTTCATTTCACATGCGATTTGAAAAAAAAAAAAAAAAAAAAAAAAGTTTTGTCTTTTTCT